>VMDO01009833.1:0-66812 GCA_007922755.1 Pedetes capensis
AAAGAGGCAATTCAAATACCTATCAAGGTATAGACATTAAGATAATACCATTATAATTTTGTTTAATTAATTTATCAGCTGCACCGTGAGCCAAATTATGTCCTCTCAACTGGATAAATTAAAAATCAAATATGACATGATTAATTATAGAATGTATACTTTAAATAGTCTTACACAACATTTTAAGTTTTCCACTGTATTTACAAATGTTTACTTTCATGAATTTTACTCAATTATCATTTTGACAAAAGAAAAATATGACAATTTTGCTATTTTATACCATTTATTTCAAGTATATACTGTATCTTCCAGTCTCCACAATCTTTCAAAAACAATTATAAGTGATTAAGATAATTCATTGTGCTTTTTCTCAAGTGATTATCCTGCTTTTAAAATTTGCATGTGCTTCAATATGTTTTGGATAACCTGTTTTTTTACAATAGAATATTGGCAAGGCATTAATCACATATATATCTCTTCTTCATGTTCTTATTCAAGGAAGATATAAAAAGTAAAGAAAATCCTTCATTTTAACACGTCATGTTCATTAACTTCCCCAATTAGCAGTCAGGTGATTGTTCCCTTTAGTAGAGTAAAAATTTCAAAGTTGTTAATTATCCTTATTCATTTTTATTTTTTTTTTGATTTTTTTTGTCTTTTGACAGAGAACATAGATAATACCCATATTTCATTTTGTTCTATTTAGAGTTCTCATATCAATATGACAATATTCAGTTTTCATCATCAGTTCTTCTCAAGTACTTACAGCAATAATCCAAGATAACACCATAAATCAAGTTGCCCCACAAGCACCATTTTATCTTATCAAAGACATATAAAGTGGCAATCACACTGAATGATTTAGTATTAATAATATCTCCACAACAATTGTAAAAGTTCTAGGAGGAGTTCAAAAAGAGTTCAAAAAGGGAAAGTTGAGATATTAGCAAAATTTTTCCTAGAGAAATATTAGATGAGTATTTATTTGCATTAAATATTATAATACAGTAATACCAAAACTGTGGGATTGGCAGGCTTTTGTGTTTATGATACTATATAAGTGCCAATATCTAAAATATAGCAGGTACACAATAAATGGAGTTTAAATTACCTAAATGCCTGTAGCCATACCACTCTGGCATCTGATCCCATCAGATCTTAGAACCTAAGTAGGGTCATGCCTGGTTAGTACTTGGATGGAAAACCACCTCCAAATACTGTGGGCTGCAGGCTTGGGAGAAGGACCTAGTAGCCCACTCCCATAACAATCAGTCATTGAAAACCATATGAATAGCAGAGAAGCACTGACATAGCATTGTGAAGTGTCAGGGAATATTTCATCTACTGAATGTAGGGTCACTATGAGTTGGACTCAATTCGACTGGCACCTAAAAACAACAACAAATAACCTAAATGTTTACATAGTAATAGCAACGAGGGTGGAAACTTTCTCATAATCTGAAATTGAGAGATTTAGTTAATCTTTCTTTCTTAAAGTCAATGACACCATATAATATAATTTATTCACAGGAGTAAATCCATTATATTCATAGTCCCAGGCAATATTCAGGGTGTTTATCAAAGGAAGAGTAGCTTGGGTGGCACCTGAGAGCACTGCTGTCCTCAGAGTTTCCTCATTATAAAGCAGAAAACAGCACTCTTTATTACTATGTCATCTATGTAAACACTAATGCTTTCTGCAGTGCCTAACAGTAAATATGCATTCAAAGTTATCATAATTTGTTAATACATAAGAGGGAAAATTTATTAATCAATATTTATGAAATTTTCTTGTGCTTTCTCAAAGACTCAAAGCATCATTAATCTGAAAAGTGTGAATTAAATCTTTGCTTATAATGTGTACTTCAGATTCTGTTTTATGGAATCCAGCTGAAGTCCCTATGATAAGAGTTCAGAGAAGTGTAGATTAGAGAGAATGACTTGTTTACTTTATGAATTACAGACTGCTAAACAGTAGAGACAGGGTGCTAAATCTGTAAAAATGGGCACTTTGGCTGGCTTTTCTGTAGTTCGTTTTATATTCTGATTTCTTCACTGAGATGAGACTTTGTTTATAGATTTGAAGCATGTGTTTTCACTTGCTTGTTCATTTTGCCTCCTAGTATTCTTTCATAAACTGGAAACCATAAAAGTATGATTTATATTTGCCCCAAAACAAGACATATTGTTATTGTTGTTAGGTGTCATTGAGTTGGGTCCAATTTATAGTATCCCGATGTACAACAGATAAAATATTCTCCAACAATGAGACATACCCAGCATTTTGTCAGTGATTCTCTGCTATTCATAGAATTTTCAGTAGCTAATTGTTTCAGGATTGTTTCAGGAGTGGGATGCCAGGTCCTTCTCCCGCTTTTGTGGTGCTGCAGATAAAACCCAGGGCCTTAGAGAGCACACAGCAGCACTCTACCAACTGAGATAAACCCCAGCCCATAAAACATATAGGATATATGAATTTTAAGAAATGATATGATAGAAAAAAAAAACAACCTTTCTCTCCTGAGGCAATCAAGACAAAATTTCAAAAGGTCTTTAAGCAATGGAAATTTGTTTATAGAATCAGTAAGATGGTGGAGTTGTTAGGTGCCATCAAGTTGAATCCAACTCATAGCAACCCTATGTACAACAGAATGAAACACTCACCAATTCTATGCCATGCACATAACCTTCTTAGGTTTAAGCCCATTGTTTCAGTTATTGTGTCAATCCATCTAGTTGAAGGTCTTCCTGCTTTTTGTTGACTTGCCAGTCTCCCTAACATGATATCCTTCTCCAGGGACTGGATGTCCAAAATACATCAGATGCAGTCTATCCATCCTTGCTTCCAAAGAGCACTCTGGTTGAACAGATCAAGACAGATTAGTTGGTTCTTTGGGCTGTCCGTGGTATATTCAATATTTGTCTCTAGCACCATAATCCAGAAGCATCAATTTTTCTCCTGTCTCTCTTATTAAATATCCAGCTTTCACAGGCATTTACTATAACTGAAAATAACATGGCATAAGGCAGGCTTCATCTTCAAGTGTGACATTTTTTCTTTTCAGCACATTCAAGAGGTTTTTTGCAACAGTTTATCCCAGTGCAATATGATTCTTCATTTCTTGACTGCTGCTTCCATGGGTGTTGATTGTAGAACAAAGTAAAGCAAATTCTTGGACAACCTCAATCTTTTCTCCATTTATCATGAAGCTGCATACTGACTCAGTTTTCAGGATTTTTGTTTTGTTGATGTTCAGGCACAATCCATACTGAAAGCTGTGTTCTTTGACCTTCATCAGTAAATGTTCAAATTCTCTTCACTTTCAGCAAGCAGAGTTGTGTCATCTACATAATGCAGGTTGTTAATGAGTCTTCCTCTAATCCTGATGCTACATTCATCTTCGTAAAGTGCAGTTTCTTGGATTATTTGCTCAGCGTAGAGATTGAAGAGCTATGGTGAAGAGATATGGCTTTGATACACACCTTTCTCAACTCTAAACCAGGCAATGTTTCCTTGTTCTGTTTGAAACACTGCCTCCTGCTCCAAGTAGATATTCCTCATGAGTACAATTAAGTGATCTGATATTCCCATTCTTCACAGCATTATCCATGATCTGTTATGATCCACACAGTCAAATGCCTTTACAGAGTCAATAAAACATAGATGGACATCTTTCTGGTGTGCTCTGCTTTCAGCTGATAGCCATTTGACATCAGAAGTGATGTTCTGGTTCTATTCCCTCTTCTGAATCCTGCTTGATTTTCTAGCATTTCCCGGTCTATATGCTGCTGAAGTAGCTTTTGAATGATCTTTAACAAAATATAACTTGCATGAGATATTAATGATATCATTTGATAATTTCTACATATGGTTGGATCTCCTTTCATGGAAATAGGCACAAATATGGATCTCTTCCAGTCAGTTGACCAGGTAGCTATTTTACAAATCTCTTGGCATAAATATGTTAGCATGTCCAGGGCTGCATCTGTTTGTTGAAACATTTCTATTGGTATTGCATCAATTCCTAGAGCCTTGTGTTTTGCCAATTCCTTCAAGGCAGCATCTACTTCTTTATTGAGTAATTTTATTCTTGATCAAAGGCAACCTCTTGAAATGGCTGGTCACCCAATAATTCTTTTTGGTATGATGACTCAGTGTATATTTTTTCATCTTCTCTTGATGCTTCCTGAATTGTTTAATATTTTCCCTATAGAATCCTTCATTATTGCCACTGGAGGCTTGAATTTTCTTCAATTCCTTAAGCTTGAGAAAAACAGAGCATGTTCTTCCCTTTTGGCTTTCTATCTCCAGTTCTTGGTATATGTCATTATAATATTTGATTTTGTCTTCTGTACCTGCCCTGTGAGATCTTCTGTTTAGTTCCTTAACTGCATCATGTCTTCCTTTTACTTTAGCTGCTCTATATTCAAGGGCAATTTTCAGTTTTTTTTGACATGTACTTTGGCCTTTTCTTTTTTCCTGTCTTTTTAAATAACCTTTTGTTTCCTCATGAATGATGTCTTTGATGTTATGCCACAATTCATCTTGTCTTCGATAACTACTCTCTAACACATCAAACTTGTTTTTGATGTGGTCACTGAACACAGGTGTGACATTATTTAAGGTCATACTTTAGCTCTCATACATATGTTCTTTTTTTTCTTCAGTTTCAATTTGAACCTGCATATGAGCAGTTGATGGTGTGATCCACAATCAAAACCTAGTCTTGTTCTGACTTTTGATATGTAGGATTTCTATAATCTCTTTCCACAAATGGAGTCAATTTGGTTCCTGTATGTTCCATCTGGTGACTTTCATGTGTGTAGTAGCCAATTTTGTTGGTGAAAAAATATACTTGCAATGAAAAGGTAATTTGTCTGGTAAAATGCAACCATGTGATGTCCAGCATCATTTCTGTCACTAAGGCCATATTTTCCAACTACTGAGCCACCTTCTTTGTTTCCAACTTTTGCATTCTAGTCACCAGCAATTATCAGTACTTCCTTATTGCACGTTTGGTCTATTTCAGATGCAGGAGCTGGAAGAAATCTTCCCTGTCCTCTTTTGTAGCCTTAGTGGTTGCCACGTTATTTGAATAATAGTCATATTAACAGGTCTTCCTTGTAAGCATATGGATATTATTCTATCACTGACAGCATTGTACTTCAGGACAGATCTTGAGATGTCTTTTTTTATGATGAATGCAATTCCATTTCTCTTTAAATTATCATTCCTGGCATAGTAGACCATATGATTATCTGATTCAGAAATGCCAGTCCATTTCAGATCAATGATGCATAGAATGTCTATTTTTGTGCTCCATTTCCCTTTTGGTGATTTCTAATTTTCCTAGATTCATACTCTGTACATTTCTTGCTCCAATTATTAATGGGTATTTACATTTGTTTCTTCTTATCCTGAGTTGTGACACATCATAAAATGGAGGTCCCTTGGGCTTATTACATTCCAGTCTTTAATGTAGACTCTACTTTGAGGAGGCAACTCTTCCCTAATCAACTTTTGAGTGTCTTCCAACCTGGAGGGCTCATTTTCTGACACTGTATCTGACAATGTTCCTCCCCTATTCATAGGGTTTTCATTGGGTAATTGTTTTGGGAGCAAGTTAACCATGTCCTTCTCCCTATTCTTTCTTATTCTGGAAGCTCAGTTGAAACCTGTCCACCATGGGTGACGCTGCTGGTATGGACAGAATCAGTTTGCCCCATCTAATTTCTACAATCCAAATATATTTTATGCCAATAGGTAAAATGATATGAAAATTATAATTTAATACAATGTAAAACATATCCCTCAAAGACTATAGTAGATTACAAAGATGTGAATGCAGGACATCCTATTAACAGTAGCCCCTGAAATTAAAATGTAGAGGGTAAATTCCCAAATGGAATGAATTTGTTGTCACTTGCAAATTATATAGCATGATTCTAAAGAACACTAAAGGAATCTTCACCTTAAATTCAGTTATGTATTCTTAGTGATACCATTATTTTTCAAATTCAATGTACAAATGTATGGGCAAAATTACCATGTGCTCATCTATAGTTTTCTGGTTATTCAGCAAAAAACTGCAATATAGGTGATTCCTATCATAGTATTTATGATGCTGCTATGTTGCACTTCATTATAATACAAATATGTCCAGATATTCCATGAGAAAAAAATATTTTTCAAGACAGACACCATGGAACATACTTGTAGTCCCAGCTCTCAGAAAGTGGAGGCAGAAGAATGGCAAGCTGTAGGCCAGCCTGAGCTATGAGACCCTATCTTAAAAACCAAAATCAAACTAAAACAAAACAAAAAAGGACACCTATAATTTCAGTGGGTTGGGAGGCTGAAACAGGAGCATTGTGAGTTCAAGGTCAGAAGCAGCCTACTTTACAGCATGGACATGCAGCAAGGTCCTGGGTTCAACTCCCCACTCCCATTACTGATACACACACACACATACACACACACACACACACACACACACACACACACACACACACACATTTTACTAGAAAATCAACCCATAGGAAAATAATTTTTCTACACAGATTTGATACAAAGCAGGACTTGCCAGATCCCCAGAAATCATTGTCTCAGTATGTAGGTACTTAAACTATTAACAGTTTGAAAAATTATATCAATAAGGTTAATTAGATAATCCTATATTTTGACTAGAGAAATAATTAAAGCGTACTTGAGGGACTAAAAAACACCTATCTGAATTCTATAATGATCAATTGCTTTACTCTGCTTATTTTAATGGTTTTCTCTTATTACATTATTTGGGTTTAAGTATTATATTAATCATATCTCCTAACCCAAAATTTGATTGTGTATCACATAGTATCTCATATATTAAGAGATTCACTAATGATAATTGTTTTTCCAAGCATAAAAAGAGGATCGTGATAATTCACACTTAATATATATACCATTCAAGTTATAACTTTGAGTACCTATTTTTAGTATAACCGTATAAGACTTTGATGGACGAGAATATGTCAAGCTTAACCTACTATTGGCTAGTTTTTGTTTTTATAAGGGTTTCTTATATTATCTGGTCACAGAATATTTTGCCTCAATGAAAGCTGGATGGGTTGGGTTATGTGTTTTCCATAACCAACTGAACCACCATAACCTGAATAACAGGAAATACTTTATATCCAATATGCATCTGAAGTTATGGCTCTGAACTATATGTAAGAACATCCTTCTAGGAGAAGCAGTGCATTTAATCTCAGAAACCACAGCTCTTTATCAAAACCACCCTAAGTGAGAAATGACCTAGCCTTCCTCCTTACATCTTATTAAATAACTTCTTATCCAATGTTAATTGCAATAGTGTTAGTGAGAAAAGTGTGTGTGCATTTTCTTTCTTCATCTTCATTTTAAAAGCAAAGCATGAAGGCTTCTGCTAAATCTAACACAGCATCCTCCTTTCATCTCTTGTACAGTGTCAGGAAAAGCCTCAGGTTTTCTGAAGTCAGCTCAGTAGTGAACAGAATGTTACCTTACATACTTTAACCTCAAATGTTTGAAAAGAAAATGAAGCCCAAAGAATGTATAATGGCTTATTTTAAAGCACCTAAGAAATTACCTGCTCTGATTAATTCTTCATTATAGTATTATTACTTATCCCTCCAAACCAGGGCCTTTCCAATGATGAGGTATGAAGCTAGTAATTCCTCAAGATTACATTATTGTTTTGTTACCATTGAGGAACTCATTAATGGATTAATTCTTTCTTATTATTGTTACTATATTTTTAGGTTGTTAATTTGATAGAGTGGAAAAATCATTAAACCTGAAAGCTAGTTTCTGCTGTAGATCACTGTGTAAATTCATCTCTTAAAATTCTACTCCAAAATAAGGCAATTGCTCTGGAATACTTACAAGTTTTTTTAAATGTCACTACTGCCTGTATTTCTAGGAAATGCAACAAAACCATTATTGTTGATCTACTTTTTTCGTTTTTTTCCTGTTTCTAAATTGCACTTTCTTGTTCATCCTTTCATAGAACTTTTACTCCCAAGTGTACTAGAGGTATCATAAAATGAAAAATTTAGACTTTCACATTTTTATAGAATAAATATGGTGTACCATGATACAAATAAGAAACTTTAAAACGTAAACACTTCATTTCATTTGGAAATTAAAAAGGGCACAAGACGCATCAAGAACTAAAATGAAGGACAATATTATTTTATCTATAATTAGCTGTTGTTGTTGTTGTTGTTAGGTGCCGTCAAGTCGGTATCCGACTCATAGCGACCCTCATAGGGTTTTCAATGGCTGGCTGTTTCGGGATTGCCTTGGGAGTGGATTGCCAGGTCCTTCTCCCATTTTTGCGGTGCTGGGAATTGAACTCAGGACCTTAGAGACTGCAGTGCAGCGCTCTACCCACTGAGCTAAATAATTAGCTAGGTGCACATAATCTTTATTAGTTTAAAAATATTTGTTTATGTGTATATACTTTCCATTGATTTAAAATAATATAGATTTTGTTTTATTAACACAAGCCATATGTGTATGTGAAAAGTAATCTACTTCCAGAATTAATTATAGTACTGTTCATTTGTTAACCATTAATTATGTCAGATCCTGTCGCATGCTATTATTAAACTAATAGGAAAAGCAGGCATAGTCTTAACATCTTCATGGAATATACTGCCTGGTAAAAGAGCAGGCAAAAATCAAATAATCAGACAAATATATGTATAATTAACAGCTGTGATAAGGCTCAGAAAAAAGGTCACTATAAATATATAGAATATTGGGATATGATGCAGTTTTAGAAAATTGCTAAGGAGTATTTGTGACAGGGCATTTGAACTGATGTATGAAATAAATATGAGTAATAAACTAGGAGTATTTATTTGTGTGTTTTGGGGGATGGGTGTGGGTTGAGGTCAGAAAAAGAACTTTACAGGATTCTAAACCATAGAACAAGTATATAGACCATAGAATAAAGGGACATCTGAGGTTCTCCATAAACAATGCTGACCTGGAAGGAGAACATACATTGAGGATGAATTTGATAGAACATGCAACAACAGTATTCAGAACAGACTTAGAAAGTGTTTTATTAAAAAAAAATGCATTAACTTTGCTATTTTATCTCAAAAGCAATGTGAATCAAGGTCAGAAGCAGAGGGTGACATACTCTGGTTTCCATTCAAAAGAGAATTCTGCATGGCATGGAGAGCTAATACAAAGCAGAGCAGTCAAAGGAAGATGCATTGGAAAATATTCGAGTAGGCCAGGCAAAAATATAATGGTCGGCAAGACCAGGGAGAAAGTTTAACAAGTTGTAAGTATGTTTTGGATAAAGAGGTGATGAAAGAATTTTTAAAAAGAGGACATATTTTTACAGAATCATAAAAAAGTAAAGAATATTATCATAGAAAATACCAGGTAATCTTAGAAATGTGCAGAATATCCTATGTGTTAAATATAGTAAGCCCAGATATTGTATGTGTATTAGCATTAAAGCAGAATGACTAGATAGACAGATAGATGATAGATAGACAGACAGACAGACAGACAGACAGACAGACAGACAGACAGACAGACAGATAGATAGATCTCAGAAGCTAAACAGGGTTGGGCCTGGTTAGTACTTAGATGGGAGACTGCCTGGGAACACCAGGTGCTATAGGCTTGGGAGAAGGACCCAGCAACCCACTCCCAAAAAACAATCTACCTTTGAAAACCCTATGAATAGCAAAGAAGCATGACAATAGTGCTTCACTTGTTGTACGTAGGGTCGCCAGATTATATATGCATATATATCAGTACTACAGTAATTTAATTAGGGAACTAATTCAATGTTACTGAAAACTGTCCTTTGAAACAACCTACATGGGTGTCTTAGAATAGCAGACTTTTCCACACTCCCTAAGTTACTGATACCAACATTAGCCTTATAAATGCACAGATTGAATCTCCAAGGCCAGGATAGTGAGCCATTATGACATCTTGCATGGTTCAGAAGCCCTGTCTCTCGTAGTCTACCCATGCAAAAGCTTTTCTATTTTTCTTTTTCTCTAACCTTTTTTATTTTCTCTTTTTTTCTTTTCTATTATGATTTTTAATTAGTGTACAGTACAATGAGTTTAATTATGGCATTTCCATACCATTAGATCAGGTATTTTGCTTTTATTCATTCCCTCATTACTCCTGCCCCACTCTCAGCTCCTCCCACTATTCCCCCCTAAAATAAGTCTAGCTTCTACAGATAAGAGAGAACATGCACTATTTTTCTTTCTGAGGTTAGCTTACTTCACTTAAAATAATGGTCTCAAGTTCCCTCCATTTTCCTACAAATTATGTACTTTGATTTCTCTTTCCTGCTAAGTAAAATTTAATTGAATATGCATATATATTCAATATATATATGTTCAATATATATTATATATATATATATATATATATATATATATATAACATTTTCTATCTATTCTTCAGTGAAGGGCATCTGGCCTGATTCCATATCTTGGTGTGAGCAGTGCTTCAATGAACATCGAAGTGCAGGTGTTTTTATGGTATGATGATTAAGATTTCTTTGGGTATATCGCTAGGAATAGTATAGCTAGATCATATGGTAGTTCTATTTTTAGTTTTCTGAGGGACTTCCATACTGATTTTCATGGTGGCTTCACCAACCTGCATCCCCATCAGCAGTGTAGTAGTGTTCATTTCTCCTTGCATTCTCTTGAACATTCTTGTTTGTTTTGTTGATGCTAGCTATTCTAACTGGAATGAGGTAGGATCTTAGTGTAGTTTGATTTGTATGTTCCTGATGGCAAAGGATGTTGAATATTTTTTCATGCATTTATTGGCCATTAGTATTTCTTCTTCTGGGAACTACCTGTTCAATTATCCACTTATTGATTGGATCTTTTGGTATATAATTTTTTGAGTTCTTTATATATTCTAGGTATTAATTCCTTGTCAAATGTGTAGTTGGTGAAGATTTTCTTCAATTCTGTGGGGTCTTTCTTAATTTTTTGCTTTGCTGTGCAGAAGCTTTTTAATTTCATGCAATCTCATTTGTCAGTTCTTGGTACCATTTCCTGGGTTACTAGAGTACTTTTAAGAAAGTTTTTGCAAGCCGGGGTGGTGGCGCACACCTGTAATCCCAGTGACTTGGGGGGCAGAGGCAGGAGGATCACAAGTTTGAGACCAACGTCAGTCTGTGTAATTTAGTGAGACCCATTCTCAAAAAGTAAACACACAAAAAACAAAACAAAACAAAACAAAAAGACAATGGGCTGAGGGTGCAGCTCAGTGGTACAGCACTTGCAAAGAATGTAGGCATGAGGCCCTGGGTTCAACCCTCAGTACCATAAAAAAAAATGTTTTTCCTATGTCTATATTGTCAAGTGTTTTCCTTGATTTCCTCTAGTAGTTTCAAAGTTTCCAGTTATACATTAAGATCTTTGATCCATTTTGAATTGATTTTTGTGCAACATGAGAGATAGAGATACAATTTCAGATAGAGATAGAATTTTCTATCTATCTCATGATAGATAGAAAAGCATGGAAATTCATGAAAACATTAGAGATAGATACAAATTCAGATAGATATAGAATTTTCAGATAGAGATAGCTTCTACATGTGGCTATCCAGTATTTCCAGCACAATTTGTTGAACAGGCTTTCTCCTAATGTATATTTTTACCATCTTTGTCAAAAATCAGGTAGTTGTAATTGTATAGGTTTATTTCTGGGTCTTATACTCTATTCCTTTGGCCTTCAAGTGTGTTTTTGTGCCAACATCAAGCTGCTTTTTTTATTATGGCCTTGAAGTATAATTTTTTGCCAAGTAACAAATTATTTGATGTTTCCTGCATTGCTCTTTCTATTCAGGATTGGCTTTGGCCATTTGGGGTCTTTTGTGCATCCATATGAATTGTAAGATTTTTTTTTCTTTTTCTGTGAAGAATGTTACTGAGATTTTGATGGAGATTCCATTGAATCTTAAGATTGCTTTTGGTAGTATAGCCATTTTTTGACATTAATTCTGTGAATTCATGAGCAAAGGAGTTATTCCCATCTTCTAGTGTCTTCTTCAATTTCTTTCTTTAGTGTTTTGAAGTTTTTATTATAGAGGTCTTTCATCTCTTTGGTTAAGTTTATTCCTAGATTTTTTGATGCTATTGCGAATAGAATTTTTAAAATTTCTTTCTCAGCATGTTTGATATGATATATAGAAATTCTAATAATTTTTAAATTTGAATTTGTATCCTGATATTATGCTGAAGGTATTTATCAGACTTAACAGTTTTCTGGTGGAGTCTTTTGGGACTTCTACCTATAGGATCCTATCATCAGTAAATAGAGATCATTTGATTCCTTCCTTCCCTATTTTTACTCCTTTTCTTTCTTTTTCTTATCTTATTGATATGGGTAAGACTTCAATCACTGTATTGAATAAAGGAGGAAAAAGTTGTCTCATTCCTGATTTGGGAGGAAATGCTTTCAGTTTTCGCCAATTTAGTATACTATTGGCTATGAGTTTTTCATATATAGCATTTATTATGTTGAGATGTATTCCTTCTATTCCTAGTTTCTTCAAGACTTTTGTCATAAAGAGAAGTTGAATTTCGTCCATGTTTTTTTCTGCATCTATTGAAAGGATCATGCAATTTCTTTCTCTGAGTCTATTGATGTGCTGTATTACATTTATTTATTTGTGTTTGTTAAACCATCCTTGCATTCCTGGGAAGAAATCCACTTGATTGTGATGTGTAATTATTTTTTGCTAGATTTATTTTATGACTATTTTATTAAGGATTTTTCATTTATGTTCTTCAGAGAAATAGGTCTACAGATTTTTTGTATCCTTAACTGGTTTTAGTATCAGGGTGATACTAGCTTCATAGAGTAGGCATGAAAACATTCCTTCCCTTTCTATTTTATGAAATAGTCTGAGGAGCATAGGTGTTAATTCTTCTTTAAAGGCTTAATAGACTTCACCTGTGAGTACATCAGCTCCAAGGCTTCACTTTGTTGGTAGACTTTTTGTTACCACTTCAAGTTCACTGCTCATAATAGGTCTATTTCAATTATTTATACCCTTATAGCCTCTTGATTTAAATTTAGTAGGTTGTATGTATTAAGGAATATATTCATTTCTTCAAAATTTTCCTTTTTTAAATATGTTGTTGTTGTTGGGTGCCATCGAATTGGTATCCGACTCATAGCGACCCTCACAGGGTTTTCAATGGCTGACTGTTTCGGGATTGCCTTGGGAGTGGATTGCCAGGTCCTTCTCCCATTTTTGCGGTGCTGGGAATTGAACTCAGGACCTCAGAGACTGCAGTGCAGCGCTCTACCAACTGAGCTAAATCCCAGCCCTTTTAAAATATAAGTTCTCAAAATATCCCCTAATGTTATCTGTTGTGATGACCTCTTTTTCATCTTTAATTTTATTATTTAAATCTTCTCTCTCTTTCTTTTCATTAGTTGGGCTAACAGTTTGTCAACCTTATTTATATTTTCAAAGAACCAACTTTTTATTTCATTGACTGTTTGTGTTATTCTTTTAGTCTTCGTTTCATTAATTTTTGCCCTGATCTTTAGTATTTCTACTAATTTGGGATCTGTTTGTTCTTACTTTTCTAAAGCCTTAAGGTGTATCATTACTCTGAAATCTCCAATTTTTTATGTATATACTCATAGCTATAAACTTCCCTCATAAAACTGCCCTTGCTATATCCCAAAGGTTCTGGTAGGTATATTTTCATTTTTATTTGATTATAGAAATTAATAAATCTCCCTCCTGATTTCTCCAGGATTGACTAATCATTCAGGAGTATGTTGTTCAGTTCTCATGCTTTTATCCAGTTTTTATTGCTTTTCTTGTTGATTCCTACTTTCTATTTTTAGTCCATTATGATCTAATAAGATATAAGGATGATTTCAATTTGCTCAAGTTTGTTGAGTCTTTCTCTATGACTTAACATGTGGTCTATTTTAGAAAAAGTTCCATGTGCTACTGAGAAGAATGTGTATTCTGCAGCTGTTGGATAAAATATTCTGTAAACATCTATGAAATCTCTTTGATCAATGGTTCTACCTAACTCTGAGATTTCTTTATTCATTTTTTGTTTTTTGATCTGTCCATTGATTTAAGTGTGGTAATGAAGTCACTCAGTATTACGTATCTGTACCTATGTATCCCGTTCTGTCCAGTAGTGTTTATTTTAAGAAATTGTAGTTGTTGTTGTTGTTAGGTACCATCTAGTTAGTATCCAACTCATAGCAACCCTACATACAACAGGTGAAACACTATTGTCAGTGCCTCTCTGCTGTTCAAAGAGTTTTCAATGGTGGATTGATTTTTGTGTGTGGGTTGCCAGGTCAGTATCCCAAGCACCTGGTGTTCCCAGGCAATCTCCCATCCAAGTACTAACCAGACCCAACCCTGCTTAGCTTCCGAGATCTGACGGAATGGGATGCCACAGGGCTACAACTGCAGGCTTTAAGAAATTAGGTGCAATAATATTTTATATTGTTATGTCACTTAATGAATTATTCCCTTTATTAACACATAGTGAAGTGACCTTCTTTAACTCTTCTGATTAATTTTAGGCTAAAATTACTTAGTCAGATATCAATATGGCAACATCTTCTTTTTTTTAGACTTCTACATGCTACATGCTTAATAGATCAATTTCCATCCTTTCATTTTTGGTCTCTGTGTGTCTTTGCTAGTGAGATATGTTTCTTGAGGACAACAGACAGTTACTTTTTATTTTTATTTTTTCAATTGGCTAGTCTGCATCTTTTAAATGGATTAAAACCATTTACATTAAGGGTTATTATTGAGAAAAATTTGATGTTTCCTGAGATTTTATTGGCTGCTTTGTTTGTTGATTCAAGTATTTTTTATTTTTCTTTTATCTTTCTACCTTGATCATAATAAAGGTATGCTTATTTACTAACTTTGATATTCTTGCTTCTCTCTTAGCTCTCATTTGTTCATGTTTTCCTCTCCTAGGATTTATTCTTTCCTAAATTCTCATATTTGAGCCTGTATTGCCTCTTCTTCTATGAGGAGGATTCATTTAAGTGTCTTCTTCAGTGCTAACTTAGCAGTCATGAACTGTTCAAGTTTGTGCTTGTATTGGAAGGCATTTATTTCTCCCTCAATTTTAAAGAATAATTTTTCTGGATATAGTCGTCCTGGTTGGCAGTTGTTAACTTGTAGGGCACAAAAATATGTCATTTTACGTTTCCTGGCTTTTAGGGTTACTGATGACAGGTTCGATGCTATGCTGACGGGTTATTCTTTGTGAGTTGGTGGTTTTCTCTTGCAGGCTTTGGAACTGGGTTTTGTTTTGTTTGTTTGTTTTTTGTTTTTGAGGGGATTTTTTGCCTCGTAGTCTCAGTACTTTAAATATGAGGTAATGTGGAGAGATTCTCTTTTGGTCATGTCTTTTGGGGTTCTAAATGCCTCTTGGGCTTGGATGTCCATTTTCCCCTTCACTTTAGGAAGTTTTCTGCTATTACTTAATTGAAAGGATTTTTTCTATGCCTTTGGTTTTAATCTCAGCTCTTTCTTCTACCTTGTGGATTCTTTGGTTTGTCTCATCATGATCCCCAGTTCTTGAAAGTTGTGATTATATTCATTCTCTCTCTCTCTCTCTCTCTCTCTCTCTCTCTCTCTCTCTCTCTCTCTCTCTCTCTCTTTGTCTCTCGGTATGTGTGTCCGAGTGTAATATCTCCTCAATCTTCTTCTCTACCCCTGATATTCTTTCTTCTGTTGGAGCTGATCCTCTAATGTTACTTTCCACTATGTTTTTTATTTGATTTATTGTGTTTTTCATTTCCACCAGTTTCATTGTTTTTTTCTTATCTCAATTTCTTTGCTGAATTTCTCATCCAGACCTAAATTGACTTTCTGAATTCATTAATTTGCTTATTTGTATCTTCTTTGAGGTCATTAATCATTTTAATGTTTAGACTTTTGAAGTTTTTTGCCTGGCATTTGAACTCTTTTAGCATATGTGGCTTCGTTTGTTGGGGAGTTATAATCATTCAGAGGAGTCATGGTATCTTCCTTTTTCATGTTTCTTGTATTTCTTTGTTATGATGTGTGTATCTGTTGGCATAAAAGTTTCCTTGGGATTTATTTGGGAGTCTTCTTCTCTAGCAGCCTTCACTTGAGGCCTTGGTCTGCAGCAGAAATTGGAAAGCAAACCTCTATTACAATAACAACATCTAGTCAAACTGCATATATAATTAAAATTGAATTATGTCAACTAGTACAGTACCAATGAACTTATGGAGGAAGATAGCCAAAGTAATGAACTATAAGTCATAAAATGAAAAGTATTAAAGATGAGGGCAAAAGTTATAATTAAGTAAAATGATGGAATGGAGCAGAGAAAGAATAAGAAGAAATATGCAGCTGGGTTAAATGGGAAGAAAAGAATAAGAAGAGAAAGAACAAGAGTGTTAGGTAGAGAAGGAGAAGAAAGCAAGAGATTTTAAATAGTGTGTTGAACAATAAGGAAAAGATTAATAAACAAAATTAAAGTTAAGAACAGTAAAAACAACTAAACACATAAAACCTTATTTGATTACTTTTTTTTTTAAAGGGTTGGAGTAGTTTTGTGTTGGCCCTTCAATATTGTAGTCAGCCCGATTGGATGAGGCCTGTTGTATTTAGAAGTTTTTGTTCAGGTTAATGCTGATCCTACACTAATCATAAGTCTGTTGTGTATCTGGAATTTTTTCAGGTCTCTCTGTAGGCTCTGTCTTGTTTACCTGTGCCAGGCAGGAGGTGAGGAGCCAGAAGCCTCTGGCTCCAGGTAGTTGCAGAGTCCTTAGCTGTGTTTGCCAAGAGCAAAGTCCTATTCCATGGCTGAGTTGCCTGGATTGTCCTTTCTATTTGTACCAGGGAAGAAGCAGGGAGCCCAAAAGCTGTGGGGCCATTGGCTCCAGAGTCTCTAGCCATCGCACACAGAGCCATTTTCATGTTTCAGTTATCTAGGCTGTTGGCCCAGCTTTTTCAGAGTGTCTGAGGTCCCCACTCATGTTTTGGTCACTTTCCAGGGATCCATGGCATGCTAAGCCATTTTCACAGGTGTCGGGTCATCAGCCATGGCTCAGTCACCTTCTTGGGAACCTGGGAGCCAGGGCATGCCAAATGATTTTCATGGGTGCTTGGTTATCAAATGTGGCTTGGTCATCTGCCTGGGAACCATGGCCCACCAAGCTGTTTTCACAGGTGCTTGTTCTTCCATTTAGCTCTTTTTAGCATGACTGATTCTGGCTCTCTCACAGTCCTGCTATCACCTCAAGCATCTATCCTACACCCAGGTGCTGTGACAAGGTGTTCCCAGGTGTCTTGTTTTGTGGGTTGTCCTTGTTTTGAGGTCCCCTGCTGTGAGTATTCAGTCTGAAACAAGAGACTCTCCCTCCAAATGATTTCTGTCACTCTTAATTATTGGGGAGTTACAGAGCAGTTTTGTTCTGTGTGGAAATGACTCACAAAGGGAACAACCATCACATCACATCCTCCACTGCATTTAAATTTTATGATATCAATGAGCTTGTTCTGTGGGTGGGGATGGCAGTCTCTCTTTTGAATCCAGGGTTTTTGGCTTACCTCATAGATGAAGGGATTTCTTCCCTCCTCCCACCCCCTGCCCCAGCAAGGGTATCAGGCTAGCGCCAAAGTGTTTCTTCTCTTTTTTCATAAGTAGCTTTTCTGATCCTAGGTGTTTTCCAATTGGCCTGTCAGCTCCTTTGTGGTATATACTACTTCACTTCAGCTTTTATCTTCAGAATTGAGTCCACTCTTTGTTATTTTGGCTCTTTTACTTCCCAGCATCATTAGGGAGGCAGCTTGTAATCCACCATCTTGATCATCTCTCTCCAGAGTAACCTCAAATTTCTTTGTTTCCCTTTCTTCCTTCTTTCCTTCCCTCCTCCTTCTCTTTCTTTCTTTTGTTTTTTCTTTTCATTCCTTCTTTCCTTCTTTCTTTCTTTTGCTTTCTTTCTCTTTCATTCTCTTAACAATCCCTCTTCTCTTTCCTTTGCCTTTATTGTTGCCTTTATAGAGAGACTATAAGTCTGGCATAAATATTTGCAACATGTATCTCATTTGGTAGCAAGAGCAACTCTGGCTACATTCCTGAGTAAAGAATAAAGATCAAAGCACAGTGGTAGATGACCAGTTAGGTACAAAGTTACAAAATATATTTCTCTATTAAATCAAAAGGGAGTATTGTAGGCTTAGGAAACATCATCTTAAAGGTATAGGAACACTATTTGAGATTTTACATTAAAAGTAGAAATCCATTGCATCAAAAATTTGTTGTTGCTGTTGTGAGGTGCCCTCAAGGTATCCAACTCATAGTGACCCTAGGTACAACAGATGAAATACTACTGTGCTTCTCTGCTATTCATAGAGTTTTCAGTGGCTGATTGTTTTTTGGAGTGGGTTGCTGGGTCCTTCTCCCAATCCTACAGCACCTGCTGTTCCCAGGTGATCTCCCATCCAAGTACTAACCAGGTTAGAGTTTGTTTAGCTTCCGAGATCTGATGGGATCAGATGCCACAGTGGTATGGCTGAAGGCTCACCAAAAATTTAGTTAACTCATATAACAGCATGCAATTTAACCCATTAATATATCAGATAAATACCTTTGACTGTACTCTCAATTCCTCATATAGTATCCAAGTTATGAAATTAAAGCGTATAAAAGACAAGCTTTAAGATTAAGTCTCTTTCAATGTAAGATAGTACTGATTAAAAGCTAAATTATATTGCTTTCAAATAACTTAGTATGAAATCTGGGCATAGTAATGCATGCCTATAATCCCAGTGACTCTGGAAGCAGAGGCGGGAGGATCACAAGCTGGAGACCAAAGGCACTCTGCTTAATTTAGCAAGACCCTGTCTCAAAAAAGTAAAAAAAAAAAAAAATCGGGGGGAGGGGTGCTGAGGGTGCAGCTCAGTGGTAGAGGACTTGCAAAGCATGCAAATGTGAAATGCTGAGTTCAACCCCCTGTACAGGAAAAAATAACAGTAGGAAAGTGATCATTGATGCCATATATTATTCAAGTCATACTGTTTTTGTCAGTTAATGAGCCTCTATTGTGTTAGTTCCAACTCTGAAGTTAACATGAAAAAAACAGCTATTGGATAAATAAAAACTTAGTAACTTGCCAGGGATAAAAACATGCATACCCACATACAAAGTAAAAGCATAAGATTATCATTTTAAGGATCAATCTTTCCCAATCAATGACTAAGAAAATTAAAAATTAAAAACCTAGTAAATTTATTTGCCACTTCTATAACAACAAAAATTGATTTGCATTCCAGCCTAACATTTACTTACCAAATCCCTCCCAAAGCTCAAATCTTGCCTAAGTCTGATCTGAACTACATCAGTGTAGCAACCTGGGGACTTTATTTTGTTATTATTGTTTTTGGCAGTACTTGGCAGTTGAATCCAGGACCTCACACATACTTTGAAAGTGCTCTGCCCCTGGGATGTGCCCCCAAACTTTTTTTTTTTTTTTTTTTTTTTTTTAGTTTGAGACAAACTCTCACTAAGTTATATGGGCTGCTTCTGGCCTTGAATTCATGATCCTCCTACTTCCAGCTCCCAAAACATTGAGATTACAGGTGTGTACCACTGTGCCCTGCTTAACTTGATGACTGTTGTTTATTCTCCATTTGTTTTTTCAGCACTTAGGTAAACATACTATATTAGCCACCAAGATATAAATATTTTTTATAGTGTAAAAATGCTGTTCTTTCATCCTGTTCTTTCTCTTCCTGCTGTCACTATCTAGTGTAGACTGTTATAAAATTTACTTTGCTTTTAATGAAGATAGACAGTAAATTTTCACTTGTTCATTGCCCTTTCTCCAGCTGTCTCAAATATAGTCTTCAGAATATAGTTTTTTAATAGTGTTTGATCTTACCATCTATAATTAAGAAAAGAAAAAAATCACAAACAGAAAAGTACAAACTTAAATCTTTCAAATATTCTCACCCTGATAATTTATGTTATTAGTCTACAAAATTTTAGTAAGTAAAAAGAGCTATCTGGAAAGGTTTTTTTGTTGTTGTTTATTTTTTGTTTGTTTGTTTGTTTTTAAATTCAGATTGAGAAATTTTCAGGAAAACAATCTGGTAAAGATCTCCAAACCTCACAAATTAACAAATATTTTAATGATTCTAGCATAGCTAGCCCTAGATTACACTTTGAGCAACTTAATTCAAAGCCTGTCTTACTTATAAACTTTGTGAATAATCTGCTGTAATAAAAACATATTTTCATTTTTCTGACACTGTGGCTATGTTAATTCTTTTGCCAAAATTTTATTTTCTACATTTACTAATCCCTCACAAATCTCAAAAACCTACTCATTTTCATCTGCTCTAAAATGTTCATTGATTGATCCCAGCCAAAATAATCCTTCTCCACCATGAAGTTATAGTTTCAGTTGCATATGACACTCATTACATACTGCCAGTAGTTTCCTATTACTATAGCAAATCACCACAGCTTTTAACAGTTCAAAACAGCATCCATTTATTAGTCAAAATTCTACAGGTCAGAAGTCCATCACAGTGCACCTGAGTTCTCCAACCACAATCAAGGTGTCATCTGGAGCTTAGGATCCACATCTAAGCTCACGCATATAATTCACTTCCTCGAATTTTTCAGACCAAAGTTCCCATTTACTTTCTGGCTGTCAATCAGGAATACACTCAGATCCTCACTACTCTCAGGTCCTTGTACCATAATAACCTTGCACATCAGCAGCAGGGAATCCCCTTTATGAGGAACCCATCTCACTCTTTGTCCTTTCTGATGTTCTCTTCTTTTACCAAATGGAGAAGACATTCTGCTTATAAAGGGTTCTTGTGATTGGGTCAGATTTACTTGGTTAATATTCCTATCTTAAGTTCAATATACTACATAATGTAACCTATTCATGGGAGTAAAATTCATAAAATTCACAATTCTGAGGATTTTTTGGAGCACATACGCCAAACAGCTGGGAAATATTAATGGGCATCTTAATATCTTTCCATTTACACTTCTGAGATATGTATTTATTTTTCTCCTTCCAAAAAGCAAGCTTCTAGAGAACAAGGATGATACATTTTACATTTTTGAATGTCATAAAAACATGTCATGAAAAACATCCAATAAATAATTGTTGAATGAATGACCCTCTGTGTAATAACCTCTTTGCTGATACATCAAATTGAAAAGAACTAATAGAATTGGGCCCAGTAAATGTAGATGTAATTCATTCTTGATGAGATGGATGCAATTAATACATGCTGAGTTCTCTATTTTGTTCATCTTGGTGAATAATATCATCTGTCAAAGTTTCTTGGTGACAGAAGACATAGCAAAATTATCCAAAAATAAAACAGAAAAGACATGCAAAACTCAACAAATCATTTGTGTACTATGGGCAACTTTTGCAAGCAACATAATATATGAGTAACCCTAGTGCAAATTAAAATGAAAATTAAAAAAAGAGGAGAGAAAAATAATCTTTCAAACAATAATGAGATCTTTTTTAACATAATTTGATGGAAACTATAAACCCATATGTTCAAATAACTCAATGCATTCCAAGTATAAAAAATATGAAGAAAATCATGCAAGACCCATCATAATGAATTTTTTTACAAGCAGGATAAAAAGTCTTAACCACATCCACAGAACTAGGTAATTTGGAAAGAATTAGAATTTGTTACTGAAAATCTTTCAACTATGAACACTTCAGACCAAATATGGCAACTTGAATCAAATATTAAAAGAGAAATCAACACTATTTCTATCCAGTTGAGCACAGCAACTGAAGTGAAATAAACACTTGCCTACACATCTTATTTGACCACAATTAGCTCAATCCCAAATCTAGATGACACTGAGAAAAATTAAAGCAATAGATCACATACCTCATGAATAGAAGTAAAATTTCTCAACAAAATACTAACAAAGGCATGCAAAAGTACCTAAAAATACACTGATTAAAAAGCAGAATTTTCTTAGGAATTAAAGGTTAGTCACTATTTGAAAATCAATCAAGCCGGGCGTGGTGGCGCACGCCTGTAATCCCAGCGGCTTGGGAGGCAGAGGCAGGAGGATCACAAGTTCAAGACCAGAG
This sequence comes from Pedetes capensis, assembly GCA_007922755.1. Classification (NCBI taxonomy): domain Eukaryota; kingdom Metazoa; phylum Chordata; class Mammalia; order Rodentia; family Pedetidae; genus Pedetes; species Pedetes capensis. The sequence continues at coordinate 22,184 of VMDO01009833.1, forward strand.
GTAGTCTGCATAACTTAGTGAAACCTTGTCTCAAAAAGTAAAAAAACGGGCTGGGGGCGCAGCCCTTGCAAAGCATACAGGTGTGAGGCCCTAGGTTCAACCGCCAGTACCAAAAAAAAATCAATAAATAAAATAAATTGTATTATTAAGAAGCTACAGAAGATAAATTATATGATCATCTCAGTAGATGGAGAAAAATATGAAAACTTTTGGCAAACTGTGAGTAAAGAAACCTTTCTTGACTTCATACAAAAAATTATGAAAAACTTAGATAAGATCTTACTTAATAGCAAACATCTGAATTCTTTCCCCTAAAATCATAGAAAATAAAAAGGTCTACTCTTGTTACTTTAGTACAACACAGAAGGTCCTAGTCAAAACAAGCTGAGAAATAAAATCAATAAAATCTTTCAGATTGGAAGAAGTACAAACTAAATTATTGACACACAATATTTTCATGCTTAGAAAATTCTAAAGAATCTACCAAAAAGCTACAAGATCCAATGAGTGGGCTTAACAGTGTGAGAGGATAGCAAGTAAATATATGAAATTCAGTTATATGTATCTCTATATGCTGACAATGAGAAATTAGAAATAAAATATGGAAAACCATTACACTTTATAATGGGCTACAAATAAATTGTTGTGGTTGTTAGGTACTATCAAGACAGGTCCGACTCACAGCAATCTTATGTATAACAGAGCAAAACACTCCCTGACACTGTGCCATGCCCAGGCCTATTGTCAGTGCTCCTCTGTCATTAATAGGGTTTTCAATGGTAGGTTGTTTTGGGAGTGGGTTGCTAGGTCCTTCTCCCTAGTCTACAGCACCTGGTATTCCCAAGCAGTCTCTCACCCAAGGACTAAACAGGCAGACCCTGCTTAGCTTCTGAGAACAGTCAGGATCAAATACCAGGGTGCTATGGCTGCAGATTACAATTAAATAAGCAAATAAGATTAAATCTAATAAAATACGTAAGACTTCTACTCTAAAAATAATAGATTATTCTCAGGAGAAATAATGAAGATCTAAAGAAGTAAAATACTATTATGTATTCATGGATTACAATGCTCAGTATTAGATGTCAATTCTCCACATATTGATACACATTTACAATGAAATATATTTCAGCGTTTCAATAGGGTTTGTTTGGGCATGTTTTGTATTTTTCCAGGAATTGAGCAACTAATTCTAAAATTCATATAGACATGTATAGAAACAAAAATAGCCAAAACAGCTTTGGAAAGAAACAAAACAAAACAAACTGGAATGTTTAAACTACTCAATTTCAATATTCATAAAGCTACAACAATCAGATCAGTGTGGTATTTGTAGAAAGACAGAATTAAATATAAAGTATGGAATATGATTCCAACAACAGCTCATCACGTATATAGTCAAATCATATAGGTACAAAGATAATTAAAGAGAAATAGGATTGTCTATTGAACATATAGTACTGGAAGAATTAGGTATTCTTATACAAAAATATCTGCAGCCATAGCCCTGTGGCATCCGATCCCGTCAGATCTCGGAAGCTAAGCAGGGTCGGGCCTGGTTAGTACCTGGATGGGAGACCACCTGGGAACACCAGACGCTGTAGGCTTGGGAGAAGGTCCTGGCAACTCCCTCCCAAAAATCAATCTGCCATTGAAAACCCTATGAACATCAGAGAAGCACTGACAATAGTGTTTCCCCTGTTGGACAGAGGGTCGCTATGAGTCGGATACCAACTCGACGGCACCTAAAATCAACATACAAAAATACAAACTTTGGTCCATATTTCATATGAGATACCAAAATTAATGCAAGGCCAATCATTATTTAACTTATAGTTGATAAAAGAGATCAGTGGTTATCTGGATGCAGACATGGTAGAACAAGGAAGGGTATAGGGTGGGAAATGCCACAAGGAAATTTTTAAAGTGATGAATACTTTCATTATCTTGACTGTGGTGGTGGTGATGGTGATGGTAATGGTTTTACTGCGGTATATGGATGTTGAAGCTTATCAAATTACACCCTTTACATAGATGCATTTTAGTACATGTTAACAGACGCCTTATAAAAGAAGTTAGAAATGGAGAACTGAAAAACTTTCCTCCTGAAGTATATGAAGCCTCCACAATGTGCAAGTCCCCCACAGCAGCTAAAGGTGCAGGACAGGAGAGCTGAAAAACATCAATTAAAAGCATCCTGAGCATTCAACTTTGAAAGGCTAAGAGCAAAGAAGAGGTAAAGGAGAAATTTCTTGAAAAACTTCAGGTGTTCCGCAACAAAAGCAGCAACTGTAAACATTGATTAATAATTAGGACATGGAGTGTACATAGTATAAAACTAGGAAAATTAGACATCATTAAGAGGGAAATAGAACACATAAACATAGACATTCTCCATATCAGTGATCTAAAATGGACTGTCGTGGACCATTTTGAATCAAATAATCATATGGTCTACTATGCCAGGAATGACAACTTAAAGAGAAATGAGATTGCATTCATCATCCAAAAAGACATCTCAAGATCTCTCCTGAAGTACAATGCTGTCAGTGATAGAATAATATCCATATGCCTCTAAGAAAGGCCATTTAATATTACTATTATTCAAACTTATGTATCCACCACTTAGGCTACAAAAGAAGATAGGGAAGATTTTTACCAGCTTCTGAAATCTGAAATAGATCGAACATAAAATCAAGATGTACTAGTAATTACTGATGACTGGAATGCAAAAGTTGGAAACAATGAAAGTGTCTCAGTAGTTGGAAAATATGGCCTTGGCAACAGAAACAATACTGGAGATCCCATGCTAGAATTTTATCAGAACAGTAACAATTTCATTGCAATTACCTTTTGTCACTAAAATAAACAGCAACTATAAACATGGAATTCATCAAGTGGAACACAGAGGAACCAAACTGGACACATTTGTAGAAAGAGATGTGGGAAATCCTCAATATCAAAAGTCAGGAGACCAAGTGCTGATTTTGAATCAGACCATCAACTGCTCATATACAGGTTCAAAGTAAAAATGAAGAAAATTTGAGTATGTGTACAAGGGCTAAGGTACGACCTTGAGTATATCCCACCTGAATTCAGAGACCATCTCAAGAACAGAATTGATGCACTAAACACTGATGATCAAAGACCAGACAAGTTGTGGCATAACATCAAAGACATCATTCACGAGGAAAGGAAAAGGTTATTTAAAAGACAGGAAAAAAGAAAAGACAAAATTACATATCAAAAAGACTCTGAAACTTGTCCTTGAATATTGAGCAGCTAAAATGAAAGGAAGACATAATGAAAGTAAAGAACTGAACAGAAGATTTCAAAGGCAACTTGGGAAGACAAAATCAAATATTATAATGCCATGTGCACAAAGCTGGAGATATAAAACCAAAAGGGGAGAACATGCTCTGTTTTTCTCCAACTTAAAGAATTGAAGAAAAAAGTCAAGCTTCAGATGGCATTAGTGAAAGATTCTATACGAAAATATTAAATGATTCAGGAAACATCAAAAGAAGATCATACAATACACAGAGTACTTATACCAAAAACAATGAGTGGATAACCAACCATATCAAGTGGTTGTACATGATCAGGAATCAATGGTACTGAAGGAAGAAGTGGATGCTTCCTTGAAAGAATTGGCAAAACACAAGGTTTTTGGAATTGATGGAATACCAATTGAGATGTTTCAACAAACAGATGTATCACTGAAGGTGCTCACTTGGTTATGTCAAGAGATTTGAAAAACAGGTGCCTGGCCAAGTTATTCAATCTCTATGGTGACAAATCATTTGAGAAGCTAGACTTTATAAAGGAGAATATGGCATCAAGTTTGAAAGCACAACTCATTAACAACATGGCTATGCAGATGACATAACTTTACTTGCTAAAAGTGAAGAGGATTTGGAATATTTACTGTTGATGGTCAAAGAATACAGCCTTCAGTACGGATTGCTTCTCAACATCAAGAAAACAAAAATCCTAACTACTGGGTCGGTAAGCAACTTCAGAATGAATAAAGATTGAGATTGTCCAAGATTTTGCTCAATGTGATTCTACAATCAACACCCATGGAAGCAGTAGTTAAGAAATCAAAAGATGCATTGAATTGGCAAAATCTGTTGCAAAAGACCTCTTTAAAGTGTTGAAAAATAAAGATGTTACGTTGAAGACAAAGGTGCACCTGACTCATGCTATGGTATTTTCAGTTCCATCATATAGTGATGAAAGCTGGACATTGAATAAGTGAGATAGGAGAAGAATTGATGTTTTTGAATTATGGAGCTGGAAACAACTATTGAATATAGCATGGGCTGCCTAAAGAACCAGTAGATCCATTCTAGAAGAAGTGTAACCAGAGTGCTCCTTGGAAGCAAGGATGGCTAGACTATGTCTTACCTATTTTGGACATGTTTTCTTGAGGGACCAATCCCTAGAAAAGGACATTATGTTTGGGAGAGTTGCATAGTGTCTGCAACAATGGTTTTAAATATAGAAAAGATTGTGTGCCTGGCACAAAATTGGTGAGTGATTTTTGTTTCTTTCAAATAGTATCTCTGTGAGCTGACCTGACTTGACAGCACATAACAACAATATTTTACCTTCCCACACTAAGAAACTAGAGAAAAACAAAGTTGAACCAAAATAAATAGGGGAAAGGAAATAATAAAGAAGAAAATGAATAATTTTGTTAATTAACAAAACTGACAAGTGATGCAAAAAGTCAATGAAGTCAATAGCAGTGTTTTGTAGCATATTAAAATCCATAAACCTAGCTAAACTTATCAAGTACAGAAAGTAAGAGGAAATAAATTATTGACATCGGGAATAAAATAGTCTAACTCACTACAGATTCTACAAACTATGAAGAAAATAAAGTACTATAGGACAATCAAAAATGTCTTGAAACAAATGAAAAAACACTAATCAGAAAGAGAACAATATATAAATCCACTTTCATAAATTTTTTCCTTCTCAATCCAACACATTCAGAAAATATATAAATGCTGCATAGTTGGAGAAATATTCCCCTCACATACATTTGAGAAAGTAGTCATATCCAGAATGTGTTGATAATTCTTAAAATTCATCAATGTTAATGAACAAAAATACAAGCAGAATAGACTCAAATTGGAAACACTGCAAATGTTCATCAATAAGAAACTGGATATAAAGAAATTGGGATGGATTTGGACCACATGATAACAAAGATGAATGTCAAAAAGACAACAAATTAGGAATACAAGGGTATATGTCATGTAAAATTCAATTACATAAATTCTAAAGCAGAAAAAACTACCAACTGATATAAATCAGAAAGTGATTGTTTTGGATGGTAGTAATAAACACTGAATTGAAAAACACATGAGCAGAGGGACATAGTGCTACATGCCTATAATCCCAGCTAGTCAGAAGGCTAAAGCAGTTGGATCCAAAGTTCAAGGCCAGAGGCAGCCTGTGTAATTTAGCAAAACTCTGTGTTCAGATTTTAAAAAAGTAAAAGGGGTTTGGGTTGCAGTTCAGTTGTAGAGTGCATGCCTACCATAAACAAAGCCCTAGATTCTATTCCCAGTACTGCAAAACAAAACAAAACATCACAAGGAAGAAAGGAAAGAAGGAAGGAAGGGAAGCAGGGAGAGAGGGAGGGAGGAAGGAAGGAAAGAAGGAGGATGGAAGGAAGGAAGGAAGGAAGGAAGGTAGGTAGGTAGGAAGGAGAAAAAGAAAAAGAGAAAAGAGAAAAAACGCATGACAGATCCCAAGAGTTGTACATGTTTCATGTCTTAATCTAGATAGTGATTACACAGGTGTCTACAACTGTGCTAGAGTATTTTAAGTTAGCTGCAATCCGTTTTTAAAAGAAAATGTCAAACAGCTAGAACCAAACTAGATGCTTTAGACAATGGACAAATTATGATCTAACCATACAATTGAAAACCTATATCAAATCAGTAGGATTACATGTATAAAGGTTGTTATGGTTCAAATCTAAATGTCTTCCAAAGGTCATGTGATTAAATACTTGGTCCCCAAAATGGTGTTTCTGTTTATGGAGGCTGTGGAACTTTGGGAGGTGGGAACTACTTACAGAAGTAGGTCACTGGAGGTGGGCCTTTGGAGATTTTACCCAGACTCCTGGTTCTGGTTTCTCCTGGTGTCATAATGTGAAGTCCTCCTCCATAAGCCCTGCAGTTACTCCAGCAAACCCTGCTGCCACTATGGACTGACAACCTCTGAACTATAAGCTAAAATAGATCTTTCCTTGCCTAAGATGTTTCTTTCAGGTATTTTTCCACAGTGATGCACAGGCTAATTAACACAGAAAACTGGCACTGGAAAGTAAAGTCACTGATGTGCAGAAATCTTAGGCCTCTGGAACTTGTTTGGGGAAGGAGTTAGATATTATGCCACAGCAATGCACAAGCTAACACAAAGGTGGATTTGTTTCAAAAGCATAATGTTGAGATAAGGAGGAAAGAAAAAGGGAAAGGAAAAAGGATGGGAGTGAGGGAAAAAAAAGAAGTGAGAAAGAAAAATTGAAAAATAGCTTGCAAAGATCCTTGGAATAGGAAATCACTTTCTTAACTTGTGAAGTATAATATATACCATGGGAGAAAGCATGTTCATATGGATCGTGACCACTGGATACATAAGAGAAAAATGAGTTTGAGAAGAACTCACAGATTCCACAATGGACTTTTTAGGGAAATAATATGAGGCAAATATAGCTAAATATTAATTTTTAAATCTACTTAATGCTAAAAAATACTTTTCACTAAAGAAGATATACAGATGCCAATAGTAAACCATATGAGTCAAACTGTGGACAATCTGAAAAGATGTTTTACATCATATGTCATCAGAGAAATGCATATTAAAACAACAATGAGATACCACTACACACCTACTAAAATGGATGAAATCTAGAATACTGACAACATGAAATGCTGGTGAGAGTGTGGAACAAAAGGAACTGCCATTCATTGCTGATGACATTGCAAAATAATCCAGCCACTCTGGAAGGTGGGATAGCAGTTTCTTACAAACCTAAACATACACGTCATATCATCTAAATTACATGACTAATTTCCCAAAGAAATTGAAAACTTATGTCCATGTATAAACTTTCACAAAAATAACTATGGTAGCTTTATTCATAATTGTCAAAACTTGGAAGCAACCAAGACATCCTTCAATAGGTGAATATATTAACAAACTCTAGTGCATCCATACAGTGGAAAAGTACTCAGTACTGAAAAGAAATGAACTATCAAACCATTAGCAGATATGAAAGAATCTTAAATGCTATCACAAAGTAAAAGGAGTCAATCTGAAAAGACTACTGACTGTATGATTCTACCTATGCATCACTGTGGAAGAGAGAGAACTGTGTAGACAGTAAAAAGATTAGAGATTGCCAGGGGATTTAGGGTGTGGTCCATGAATAAATGAAGCACAGGGGATTTTCATTGCAGTAAAATTATTTTGCATGATACTATAATAGTGTATACAAGTCATTTTATATTTGTCCAAACCCATAGAATATAAAATAACAAGAATGTACACTTTATATAGTCTGTGGACTTTGGGTGATCAAGACATGTCAATGTAGTTTTTTTCAGTTGTAACAAATGTACTAATCTGGTGGGTAATGATGATAAGGAAGGTAAGACACATGTGGCAGTACAGGGCATATGGAAAAAGCCTATACCTTCTGAATCTCTGTTTTATCTTTGGTGTTCATGAAAAATATTGTAGGTTACTTCATTCCCTTGTATGTGATTAATTCACTAAATGTGCCTGTCATGGGAAACAACCTGAAATAATTTACATAGCCAGCAGTGGATGAAAAATTGAACAGAGGTCTTATGATGAAATATGCTTATTTCTTCTCAAGAAAATAATACCAGCATGCAGCATGTCTCTCTTAATAGTAGAAACCCAGTAAGCACCAATTAAAAGACAATAACTGAAGAGTATAGAGTGAAATATACCATTCCTAATTTCTGGAGATTCCTAGACATTTACTCCCAGATGGAACCCCTGAAATGATTTCTAAAATGGTTATATGTCTGTAACCTGAGGTGATAATCCAACTATAAACTAAAGCAATAAATAATAAGACATTCCTAGAAATGCATCTCCTTGCCAACCTGAATTTAGCAGGGGAAATGTTCTGCTGAAAATGCTTGCATAGCTCTGACAGTGCTTCACATAACAATAATTAAATAAGGCCTCTCCTGAGCTTCTTAATAGGGTAAGGTGGAGAGAGCAAGGGATGGAAGTTTAATAGTGTTACATAGAAACAGTATGAGCTTGAATTAATTAAATAGCAATGTCCCTGCATTGCATGTGTGCATTATACAGATGGTGCCGTGGTACTGCATAATGTAGATCTGTTTTTAACTTAAATCCCCCAAAGAAACTGAATCTTCCCACCAAGAACAAACAAGAGAATTATCAATGCCCCTTCTATTACCTCAGCAAAGAATGTTGATTGAGCAAAGTTAATTCTGGAGCAGAGAAAGCACAACCACAGAGCCTTGAGTCTAGACACAAAGAACTACGGGGTTTATACCTATGAAATAGCACGTAGGGCAGGTTCAGTACCTCTGCTGCCAACTGACTACACCTTAAAGTTAAAGCATCATTCCAAGCCATGTGTATAGAAATGCCTAAATGAGTATTTTTACATCCAAATATAAAGATTAAGATGTCAAAAGCCAACATAATTAGGTGAGAATTTCCATATATAATGTATATGAGTGTGTGTGTGTGTATACATATATATATATATATATATATATATATATATATATAATTTATCAAATAAGACTAATCTCTATCTCTGTGAATTACTCATAACATATAACATAACATGTTTTTGCTAATTTCTATTTTGTTCAAGGAAAGAACAAGGAAGAAGGAAGCAATTGGTGTTAAGTTTGGAGCTTGGACAGCATATAATATATTTGCCCCTCTAGATTCCCTTTATCCATCTCTACTCTGTTTTATATCCCAAAAAAGGTTACCTGTATGAACTGTATAAATGGATTCCCCTGAGTTGTGGGTTCCACTTCATTAAAAGAGTGGCATAGAACGAGATCACAGTGCAGCCTGGGAATAAAGATCTGCTTAATTCTCGTACCTTCCTTCCTGCTTAGAGAGAAGAGTTGGACTTCTTGGCAGAGAATTTATTCCAGGTTCTTTTAACTACTTCTTCCTCTTTCCACTTCAAATCTGGAAGTGATAATGTCTCTCTTCGCCATTATGTGCTATACCATCATAGTTGTCTTCTACTTGTGTAAATAATTCCTTCATTATAATCTTCAGTTGCCTACTTGGCATGTGCCATCTCCTTCTTGCCTGTACCATGATCAATAAACACACACAAAAAAAGCAGGTGTTCTTTCTACCAGAATTAATTCTGATATTTGCCCTATAGTAGAGACATAGGTCCACCCCAGAAAAACCTGCCAAAGAATATGAAGAGCAAGACACAGGCAAAAAGAGCACCATCAAACAAACAGGGAGAAGAAAGAATCATGAATTTAGAATAAAATTAAGGAACTGCTGAGGGGTGTAAATGAATGGTTAAGTAACTAGTAGTGGCCATTTTGTCAATTGCATTAGCATTGGAAATTATACAGTATTAACACTGATAAGCCTGTACCTTACCACTGTGGCATAGATCCCATCAGATCTCAGAAGCTAAGCAGGGTTGGATCTGGTTAGTACTTGGATGGGAGACCTCCTGGGAATACCAGATGCTGTAGGCTTGGGAGAAGGACCCAGCAACCCACTTCAAAAAACAATCTGCCATTGAAAATTATATGAATTGCAGAGAATCATGACAATAGTGTTTCATCTGTTCTACATAGGGTCACTATGAGTTTGACACCTACTTAACAGCACCTAACATAACAACCATTGATAAGGGACTGTGGTTTAGCTGAGTTGGTAGAATACCGAGCTGCACTCTCTGAGGACCTGGGTTCTAGACCCAGCAACACAAAAACGGCAGAAGGAAGTGGCAATCCACCCTGAAGCAATCCTGAAACAATCAGCCATTGAAAAACTCCTAAGAGAATCACTATGAGTCAGACCTGACTTAAGGACACCTGACAACAACAAACTATTGACAAAGATATGAGGTCTAAAACAGGCTTGAACAAGCACATACACAAAATATGAATTTCTCTGCCAATGGTACAATGAGGGCTCTAATTTTTAAGAGCAAAAAATAAAAGACAAATTCATGATTAACACGAATGTCATCAGGAGAAAAATCAACCTGAATTAGAATTTATACCTACCTGCTGGCATAAGATGAGCAGCTTCCTCTGCCACATGCTCCTACCATCACATACTGTCTCACCATAGTCACAAAAGCAATAGCATCAATTAACCATGGCATTAAACTTCCTACACTGTGAGGCAAAATGAACCTTTCCTTTTTTTTTTTTTTCCCTGTAAGCTAAAGTTTCCCACCAATGAAGTCTGTAAGATTCTTAGAACCTGGTTGTAAATTTTAATAATTTTTTGCATACATATACTAGAATACTTATATCATTTGTTAAGTTCAAAACAACTACCTTAACTTGCAAATTATTTATTTACTTATCTTGCACTGTGATCCTGTCCACTGGCCCAGTAGTTTGATCTCCTAATCTACCACTGCCAAAGAGATTGTTTCCTCCAGGAATTTGGTATTTAAGTAGGAAAATTACCGTTATACTACATGTACAGAATGTAAACTTGAGAACCATATGCATTCCTCTACTCTGTCATGGGACCTCAGATCCAGAGGAAGCCAATCAGCTGAGGAAGAATAAGGCAGATGTAGATGTACAAAAAGCAGATAAATTGTGGGTAAGAAAGAAAGAGTGATTTGAATTCTCGAGCACTGTCAGCCTTGTAGTTGTTGTCTCTGGTGAGGACCAGTTGTATTTCTAACAAATTATAGTTTTGCAAGACAACACTGTGTTCACATAATAAATGTTGTTGTAAGGTGCCATTGAGTCATGTCTGACTCATAGAGACCCTCATAGGGTTTTCAACGTCTGATTGTTTTGGGATTGCCTCCAGAGTGGATTGCCACTTCCTTCTTCCATTTTCACAGTGCTGGAAATCAAACCAGGGACCTCAGAGACTGCAGAGTGGCACTCTACCAAATGAGCTAAATCCTAGACCCTCACATAATAAATAATGCTACCTAATTTACCTATTAGATTATATAGACTTTTATTACTTATTATAACCCTCAGATCAATATAAACATAAGTTAAGCATGGACTCAGTCTTGAACATTTTTTTGTCTCATAGAAGTATCAATCTAAAGAATTCCTCCTAGACAGATATTTAAATTAGGTGAGCCACATTGAATATTATAGTCAAGATGGTAGTACTCCTTTGCCCCAGGTTCCTTATACCTTTTTATATTGATCTAATGCATTACCCTTTTAATGGAAGGCAGGATTTTGAAAACTGAACCATAAACATGTTCCCACCAACAAATTCAGTGGACGAGAAAAACACAAGTATGTATGGTAAAATATAAGCAAGTAGGGAACAAAAAAAAAACTATCATTTCCTCCTAATATAAGGTAGCACTTCAGGAAATCCCTAGAAGGTAGGCCATTTAACTTTCATTAGGAGACCAACATTTAAGATTTCTAGATGTAATAGATATCATTTAATACATAATTATTTTGTGCCTGGTTATCCCCCAAACATTCTACATTAAATAAATAATTTAACTTTTGCAAGAAGCCCATTGTTAGTTACTGTTTTTAACCCTATTTTACAAATGACTCAGTTGAAGATACAAAGCTGTTCAAGGCTTTACTAAATTTAACCTAGCCATTAAAAGCCCAGAAGTTATCAAACTTAAGGCAATTCCTCTCCCCATCAGTGGCTCACTTATCCTCTGTGCTAGACGCTTCTCATAAATAATATGCCTGATATGTTTCTATCACAAAATTGTGTCTATGTGTGTGACTTAAGTATTTCAAGCAATAGAAATATTCCAAATCCCAAGAATGAAATTGAATTTTTTCACATTTTTATTCATGAAATGCCCATCCCTTCTTTACAAAAAAAAAAAAAAGTCCTAAAACTAACATTCCAGTAACAAAGTTATATCGGCACCATACTTACAGTCTCCTTGTATTTACTGTGGTTATATTTCTAAAAGGAGAGGAAAATTCTGGCAATTCAACTGCAGTGGAAGTCCATGAAAAAAAATATTACCACGATGTATCTTTTATATATGAAACACTGACTTTAAAGTTCACTGAAATACTTTTATTAATCTATTCATATCTCTTAGTAATCCATTATTCTGGTAATCAGATATAGGAACTGGAATGACCCCAAGTTGTGCTAATGAACTCAATAAAATTTTTAAAGAGCAACAATAAGCTGGTGAGGAGAGAAGAAAATGCTATGCTGTGGAGAGCCTACTAATGACCGGCATGAAGAATTGTAAAGACATAAAATAAAATGCTCTTGTGCTACAAACTGCTGGAGATGGGGCACAGATACTAGAAATAAGAAAAAAATCTGATAATGCATCAGTTAACCACCCAGATCACGAGGCAAAGCAGTGTGGCCAGAATGCCTAGCCTCAAATAGAAAGTCCATATCTTAGCAGATTCATAATTATGGCACATGATACAATCTCTTAAAACCTGAGTTTTCTCCTCCATAAGCCAAAGCTAATGATAATGTAACCCAGTGCCATGCTGCCTGCCTGTAATCCCAGTGATTCTGGAGGCCAAGGCAGCATCCCAAATTCAAAGTCTGTGCAATTTAACAAGAACTTGTCTCAAAATAAAAAAAAGACTGAGGGTGTGGATCAGTGGTAGAGCATTTACGTAGCATACATGAGGCCTTGCATTCAACATCTAGTACTAAATAAATAAGTAAATAAAATTTATAAAGAATAAAAATAATGTATACTCAAAGAGCTGTTCCAAGGACCAAATTAAAATACATGTAAAGTGTTTACCAAAATACATGGAAAATAATAATTGCTCAATGAATATTAGCTAATTTTATCAGCAATGTGCTTGAGTCTACCTCTTTTTGGACATACCAAAGCAGTTATCATTCCTTCTCTCATATATAACAATTATATATTTTTAAAGCCTGCAGCCATAGCCCTGTGGCATCCGATCCCGTCAGATCTCAGAAGCTAAGCAGGGTCGGGCCTGGTTAGTACCTGGATGGGAGACCACCTGGGAACACCAGAAGCTATAGGCTTGGGAGAAGGACCTGGCAACCCCCTCCCAAAAATCAATCTGCCATGGAAAACCCTATGCACAGCAGAGAAGCACTGACAATAGTGTTTCCCCTGTTGTACAGAGGGTCCTATGAGTTGTTGTTGTTAGGTGCTATGAGTTATATGTTGTTAGGTGCTGTCGAGTCAGCACCTAACAACAACAACATATTTTTTTAAATGCCATATCTTTCATTTGAAGGAAAAATGAGTGGTCAAACATGAAAAGCAAAGTAACAAGACATCAATTTTAAAAATCAGTAAAATGCACATATGAAATAAAATTCCCTAGGATTTATGAGTTAATGAACCCAAATGTGCAACATTTCAAGTAACACCTTGCATATCAAAACATCAAGCCCTCTTGTACTCAACTAGCATTGAGACAAGTGTTCAGTTAGATCTCAGGACCTCTTAAGCTAATGATACCCTGGATCTCTAAACACATTAACCAATGGTGAACAATCCCAAAAATATTAAACCTAAGCCTCCACAAGCCTCCAAATCCCCACTTAGCATGTTTCTTTCTGCAGTCACCTGAGAGGGAATGGCAGTAGAAGATCACATGTGCATAGAAGTCATTGCCTTCTATTTTGCTGTCCCTGTGACCTGGGGCAATGTCAATGCCCCCTTCCACCATACTGGCTGCTATAATTTGGATTTGAAATGTTCCCCAAAAGGTCCGTGTGTTAAAGGCTTGGTCCCCATGCCAGGAACTCTTGGGATATGGCAGAAGCTTTAGTTGGTGGGGCCTAGTAGAAAGAAATTAAATCACTAGAAATGTGACAGGAATACAGATGCCCTATTCTCTCCTCTTCTTCCCTACAAGCCTGTTGGCATAAGATGAGCAGCTTTCTCTGTCACATGCTCCTGCCATCATATACTGCCTTCCCATGGACTCAAAAGCAATGGCGTCAACCAACCATGCAATGAAACCTCCTACACTGTGAGGCAAAATGAGCCATTCCTCTTTTTAGGTTTATTCTCTTAGGTATTTTGTCACAGTGATTTAAATCTAACACACTGACCATCATCACCAATCCTTGTCCTGAATGTAGCTCTGGAACCCCAGATCATCATTTTCACCCATGGCTCACTGCCATTCCCCACACTGCTATAGAAACCTCACCATCTTTGACCCTGAGTGCATGTTTTTCTCCAGTCAGTGGGGAATGCCTTCCCTTTTGATTCTCATGACTGGACTGGCCAGAAAACTGCAGAACTATAAGACTCCTGGAAACCTTTAGAAAGTGATACTAAATGCCTACCCATAATCCTCTCTCTATTTTTCCTTAATAGCACACTTTGTTAAGGGCACAAAGGTATGCAACTAAAATTGGACTCCAGTTGCTCCCCTATAGCTAAAGTTGTCCCTTTGACCATGTAACCTAGTTCAGAGCATAATGATAAATTCCAAGTCACTTGGTAGAACTTTTGAGAAAGATTTCAGAAACTATGCTCAGCTTTCTTCTCTTTGTCTTTCTGCCTGGGACATAACTGAGATCCAGGAGGTACTACTGTTCTCTTGCTACCTTGAAGCAAAAAGCATGAGAACAAGACTCTGTGTTCTTAGGATGGAGGACCAAAAAGATGGACATGCCCTGGGTCTCTAAATACATCAATTGATCACTGCTTTGATCCTAGTCTTATTGTGTGAGACTAACTCTTTTCCTGTTTGTCAGATTTTCTATTGTTTGCTGCTAAAAGCATTTGTGACAGACAGAGCCCTTAAGGATCAAATATATTCATTTATGGTAGCAACATCCTTTCCAAAGGTAAAAGTGGGCTGTAGCTTTGGTCAGGAGCTTACTAAATGATGATCTCAGAGGAGTGGCCAAGGTATAGGTTAGCACTTTTCCAGTTTATTTTGAGAGAACATTCCATGCTGTGATGCTGAGCTTAACCCAACTTGCCATGTTTTCCCTACTTGAGACAATTTGCTTCTAAATTACAAAATTCCAATTACTACTCTAAATAATTCTCTCCTTTGGAATTCTCTTCCCATCAAAAATATACTTTCATAAATGAATTGTAAGTATGAACAACACTCGGCAAACATATATTCAACAAACATATAAGATTCCTGGGAATTAACAAGGTAGATGTTCTAAGACCTCTTGAACATTCCATATTATTTAAGTAGTTTTCTAAATTTCTAGAGTGGTATTGTTGACTTGTTTTCTAGAAGACAAAGAGTCTAGGAGTAGTGTTAACTCTGCAGATCAGCCTGTCCTTTCAGAACAATGACATGCTACTACTAATCCCAAAACTTTTCTTGTGGGTCTCCTTCTCTTGGGCTGGTTGGGTCTTGGGCCTGGAGCTCCACATACACTATATGCACCCACGGGATTAGGTGAGTGCAGTGGTGACAGGAAGGGCTTTGGGACGCCTTTTTACAAAAGAAACTATTTACAGCTTTATTAAACAGCAAGATATTACAGCTCTAAGATGTTATAGCTCACTGATGTTACAGCTCTGAGGGTAGTAGATAGCTCAGCCTTCATGCTGGTCTCTCTGCAATGGTCTCTCTTGACTCTCATCGTCTTCTTTCTTCCTCCGCAAGGGGGAGCTTGGGAGTTCTTCTTGACATGGTTGTAGTCTTCTTAGCTGCTAGAAGCCTTGATTCAAATCTTCTGGATCTTCTCCTCATTACTGGGTCATCACTATCTCTTGGTAGAAAGGTGAGTCAACTCTGGGTCTCCAGGATTGAGACTTCTCCTCTGGTGGATGAGCTCTGCTTACATAGTCCAGCTGACCAATCAGAGACTGACACATCATGTGGGGTGATTGGGATTTAACCAATTAGGTGTTGGGGGAGGACTGGATGCAACCAACCAGGTGAGTATGCTAATACTATTGTTGTTGTTAGGTGCCACCCAGTCGGTATCTGACTCATAGTGACCCTACATACAACAGGGGAAACACTATTGTCAGTGCTTCTCTGCTGTTCATAGGGTTTTCAATGGTGGATTGTTAATTGGGAGTAGGTTGCCGGGTCCGTCTCCCAAACCTATAGCACCTGGTATCCCCAGCTGGTCTCCCATCCAAGGACTAACCAGGCCTGACCCTGCTTAGCTTCCAAGATCTGATGGTATCAGATGCCACAGGGTTAATAGGGCATCCTAAAAGGACCAATCAGGTGGATGGTCATTAGGGTCCATACATTAGAAACTGTTAGGGTCTGTTAGAAACTTTTCTAATGGACACAGGCAAAGTCATTTGGGGGCAAACGGCTGAGGCAGGCTATAGGGGTCAAAGATGGGCCATCTAGGCCTTGACCCAAGTTGTTTCCAATTCATGGCTTTTTCCTTCCTCCTCTGGGGCAATCCTTACATTTTCTAGTACTGGTAATATGGGGAGAAAGAAGATAAATTCCTACAAATGTACATTTTAAGTACTAAATGTTATTTATATGGTAAGTATCTACTTATCCATAGATTCAAAGATTGATATGTTTACCTAGGAAATGAAAAAAACTATGACTAAATAGAAAAAATAAATTAGAAAAACACATTTCAATGTCTAATTTTTCATCAATTAAAAGAATTTCACACAGTCCCATTTATTTTTCTTTTTCTTCATTTTCTTATAAAATGAATCTGATACCCCAGCTTATTGATTCTCTAACTTGGGAAACAATCACAGAAAACTATCATTAATTTTAAAGATAATATTAGACTCCCATGTTTCAAATTAAGGTGAATAATTTTAACATAATGACTGCAATGGTTCCGATTTGGAATCAAAGATAAAGAATAATATGCAAAATCAGCAAAATATACAAGTTTGGGTGAAAGAAAAACAGACATATTTTGAATTCTTCTATTACCTTGTTATGTTCTAAAAAACAGAACCATAATTCAGACAGCACTCCTACTGCCTTCATGAATGCTGAAAAATTCTGATTCAAATAGAGATAATTAGTCAGTGATTAAGAGACAGAGAGTAATTAGTACAAAAAAGAAATGTCTTTGTTTGTATAAGAGCTGCCAGTCCCACAGAAAAGAGTTCTGAGATGGAAACGTTTAAAAAGAAGCCTAAAGTTTTAAGGTTAATTGATTCCAAAGTTAAAAGTTCACAACTATCAACACAAAATACTAAGTACACCTTTAAATTGTTGTTCACATTGCTTGGACCATTCATTCTGGCAACTTCACTTGATTTTCTGACCATTCAGATTTACTCAAAAATAGCCTCTCTTCAGAGGGGCTTCATTGATCTTCCAGTCTAAAGAAGACCCCAAATCTTCACTCTTACTCCTTTTACTCATAATCTTTATCAGAATGTAAAATTTGGTTATGATGTATTTTCTTTTTGGCTCACTAGAGTATGTTTCAGGGCTGGGATTTAGCTCAGTTGGTAGAGTGCTGTACTGCAGTCTCTGAGGTCCCAAGTTCAATTCCCAGCACCACAAAAATAGGAGAAGGGCCTGGCAATCCACTCCCAAGGCAATCCCAAACAGCCATTGAAAATCCTATGAGGGTCGCTATGAGTCGGATACTGACTTGACGACACCTAACAACAGCAACAACAGAGTATGTTTCACATAGACAGAATGCTTATCATGCTGGTAGCTTTATCTCCAGCACTCATAATAGCACCAAGCACATATTAGGTGACCAATGATATATTTGCCAAAAAATGAATACCTAATACCCACAAGCACCCACACATCAGTCAGTTTGCTGTGTTGTGGGGGCTTGTGTGTTGCTATGAGGCTGAAAGCTTTGCTACCAGTATCTCAAATACCAGCCAGTCACTCATAGTCAACAGGTTTCAGCTGAGCTTCCAGACTAAGACAGACTAGGGAGGAGGACCTGGCAACCCACTCCCAAAACAACTAATCATTGAAAATTCTATGAGTAACAGAGAAACACTGTCAGATATAGGGCTGGAAAATGAGCCACCCATGTGGGAAGTCACTCAATGGGCCACTGAGGAAGAGTTGCCCTCACAAAGTAGAGTCTACCTTGATGATGGAAATTGGAGTAAAGCCTCAGGGACCTCCATTTGCTGATGAGGCATGACTAAAACTGAGGATAAACAACTGTAAACATCAACTAATAATTGGAACATGGAATGTATGTAATATGACCTAGGAAAATTAGAACTTATTAAAAGAGAAATGGAGCACATAAACATTGACATTCTAGGCATCGGTAAACTAAAATGGACTGGCATGGGCCATTTTGAGTCAGAGAAGCATATGGTCTATGATGAGAATGACAAACTAAAGAGAAATGGGGTTGCATTTATCATCAAAAAAAGACATCTCAAGATCTGTCCTAAAAAAACAATGCTGTCAGTGACAAAATAGTATCCATACACCTACAAAGAAGGCCAGTTAATATTATTATTCAAATTTACACCCAACACTAAGGCCAGAAGTG
The DNA here is from genome assembly GCA_007922755.1 of Pedetes capensis. NCBI lineage: Eukaryota > Metazoa > Chordata > Mammalia > Rodentia > Pedetidae > Pedetes > Pedetes capensis. The sequence continues at coordinate 40,865 of VMDO01009833.1, forward strand.
AAGATAGGGAAGATTTCTACCAGCTTCTGCAATCTGAAATAGATCGAACATGCAATTAGGATGGACTGATAATTACTGGTGACTGGAATACAAAAGTTGGAAACAAACAAGAAGGTTCAGTAGTCAGAAAATATGGCCTTGGTGACAGAAATGATGCTGGAGATTACATGATAGAATTTTGTCAGACCAATGACCTTTTCATAGCAAAAACATTTTTTCACCAACATAAATGGTGACTATTCACATGGACTTATCCAGATGGAACATACAGGAACCAAATTCACTCTATCTGTGGAAAAAATGATTGAAAAGCTCCATATCAAATGTCAGAACAAGACCAGGTCCTGATTGTGGATCAGACCAGTAACTGCTCACATGCAAATTCAACTGAAACTGAAGAAAATTAGAATAAGTACAAGAAAATTAGAATAAGTACAAGTACAAGAGCCAAAGTATGACCTTGAGTATATCCCACCTGAGTTCAGAAACCACCTAAAGAACATATTTAGTGCATTAGACACAAATGAGAGAAGATCAGATGAGGTGTGACATGATATCAAAGATCATTCACAAGGCAAGCAAAAGGTTATTTTTTAAAAGGGAAAAAAGAAAAGACCAAATTACATGTCAAAAGAGACTGAAACTTGCCCTTAAATATCAAGCAGCTTAAATAAAAGGAAGACATGATGAAGTTAAGGAACTAAACAGAAGATTTCAAAAGGCAGCTTGAGAATATAAAATCAAATATTTTAATGACATGTGCAAAGAGCTGGAGGCAGAAAACCAAAAGGGATGAACATGCTCTGGGTTTCTTAAGCTTAAGGAATTGAAGAACAAATTCAAGCCTCCAGTGGCAATAGTGAAAAATTCTACAGGGAAAATATTAAATGATGCAGGAAATATCAAAAAAGGTGGAAGGAGTACACAGAGTCATTACACAAAAAAGAATTGGTGGATGACCAACCATTTCAAGAGTTTGCATATGATGAGGGAGAATGATATTAAAGGATGAAGTTGAAGCTCCCTTGAAGGAATTGGCAAAAGACAAGGCTCTGGGAGGTGATGGAATACCAATAGAGATGTTTAAACAAACAGATGCAACACTGGAGGTACTAACATGTTTATGCCAAAAGATCTAGAAAACAGCTACCTGGCCCACTGAGTGGAAGCTATCCATATTTGTGCCTATTCCCAAGAAAGGGGATCCAACTGAATGTGCAAACTATCAAACAATATCATTAATATTACATGTAAACAAAGTTTTACTAAACATCATTCAAAAGCAACTGAAGTAGTATATAGACAGGGAATTATTGGAAAATCAAACCAGATTTAGAAGAGGGTGAAGAACCAGGGACATCATTGCTGATGACAGAAGGATCTGAGCCAAAGGCAGGGAACATCAGAAAGATGTCTATCTATGTTTTATCAACTATGTGGGAAAGCCACTTGACTGTGTGGATCATAACGAATTATGGATAACATTGCAAAGAATGAGAATACCAGAGCACCTTATTGTACTCACAAGGAATCTGTACATGTATCAGGAAGCAGTCATTTGAACAGAACAAGGAACATTGCTTGGTTTAAAATAAAGGCATGTGTCAGGGCTATATCCTTTTACCATATCTCTTCAATTTCTATGCTGAGCAAATAATCCAAGAAGCTGGACTTTATGAAGCAGAGCGCAGTATCAAGACTGGAGGAAGACTAATTAACAGCCTACATTATGCCCATGACACAACTCTGCTTGCTGAAAGTGAAGAAGATTTGAAACATTTACTGATGAAGATAAAAAATAAAAAATATAATCTACAGTATGGATTGTGACTCAGTATCAATAAAACAAAAATCCTTATAACTGGGTCAGTATGCAACTTCACAATGAATGGAGAAAATATTGAGGTTGTCCATGATTTTGCTTTACTTTGTTCAACAATCAACACCTGTGAAAGTAGCAGTCAAGAATTCAAAAGACATATTGCTTTGGGAAAAGCTGTGACAAAAGATCTCTTTAAAGTATTGAAAAGTAAAGATGTCACATTGAAGAAGAAGGTGTGTCTCACTCATGCCATGGTATTTTCAGTCACATCATGTGGCCATGAAAGCTGGACATTGAACAAGAGAGACAGGAAAAGAATTAATGCTTTTGAATTATGGTGCTAGAGACAAATATTGAGTATACCATGGACTACCAAAAGTAACAACAGATCTGTCCTAGAAGTGCAACCAGAGTGTCCCTTGGAAGCAAGGATGGTTAGACTACATGTCACATATTTTGGACATGTAGTCAGGAGGGACCAAACCCTGGAAAAGGACATCATGTTTGGGAGAGTGGCAGGTCAGCAAAAAAAAGGAAAACCCTCCACCAGATCGTTTGACACAGTATCTGCAACAATGGGCTTAAACATAAATAAGATCATGTGCCTGGCACAGAATTGGGGAGTGTTTCTTTCTGCTGTACATAGGGCCACTATAAGTCAGACCCAAGGTGACAGCACTGAACAACAACAATACCCACAAAAGCTTCTTTGTTTATAAAGATCCTTATAGCCAGGCGTGGTGGCACCTATCTGTAATTCCAGTAACTTGAGAGGCTGAGGCAGGAGGATCATGAGTTCAAGGCCAGAGGTAGCCAGTGCAATTTATTGAGTCCTAGTCTCAAAATAAAACATAAAAAATAGACTGAGGTTCAGTTCAGTGTTAGAACACTTGCCAAGGCCTTGGGTTTAACTCCTCTCCCAAAACTGTTGAAACAAAAATATCCTGCAGAGGTTAAAAGTGTTGACTGATAAAAAATATATTTTCTTCATAGTTACAATTGTATGAATTTTTCAGAAATATCTGGAAATAATACTTAGAATCCCCATGTATTCTTTATCTAAGCTTTCATGAATAGCACCTCTTCTCAGAACACTGCCTATCAAACAAAATTAATAAACTGCTCACCCATGCTCTGCAAACTCCTTTTACATTTGTGCATGTCTCCTTTTATAGCAAACTACTCAGTGATAATGATCATTGCCAATCCTGGTTTATAATTGCCTCAGTACCTAATACAGCATGTAGCATCATTATCTGAGGATCACACTGGATGAATAACTTAACACTTCATAAGATTCTAATTCTGTTCTCCTGAAAACATTTTCCTTTCAAGAACTTGATGAAGGCCTTTGTCCAATACTGGTGCTACCCAACACTGAAAGCCTAACTTATTAAGATACCTCATTTTCCTTTATGGTCCAGTGCATGGCCATTTCTGTACCTGGATGGTCAATGCAGTTAGACTATTTTTACAACACAATTTGTAAAATAACAATTGTCACTTACTAAATTTGCTGACCTTTTATAAATGCTCTCTGTTCCCACTACCCCAAACCAACCTAGGCAATAAAAACAACATATGGATAGCACTGGGAAATTAAAAAAAAAAAAAAATTGCTGCAACTTCTTTTTGCCTTTTCGTCCTCTTGCCACAGCAGTCAAGTTTATTTTCTAGTTGGTCCCAAAAGATCTCATTTGTCTAAAGACATAGTAAAATCCAAACCTCTCCATATTAAGAAAGTATTGAAGAGGCGAGGTAAGTAAAACTCTCATTTTCTTAGTCATGAAAATATAAAATTCTGCTTAAGATTGTTAATTGAGTTTAATATCTACACATTTTAATATTGTCACAAATCTGAAACAAAGTCATTGTAATTGATCTTCTACCTTGCTTTGGTACTTTATATCTAACATTATATATTAAAATGTACATTTGGATGAATTAATTTCACATTTATAGTGTATATTCAGGAACTACAGGAGAGAAAATAGAGATGAAGATTCCACAGGTGTTTACAGATGCACAAAAGGCATTTTAAAATTTATTTTCCCAAACCTGCACACATATCCTCTTTAGTGAGTAATGCTATGATCAACTTTTAATAGATCTGCCATTTCCTACAGGACAGGAAACACATTCTAGTATTCAAAAAGTAAGTTGAACTACATTATTTTATAAGGCAAAGCATAAAAGAGACTATTGCATAATTTATTCTTTAGAAGAAACAGAAAACACCTATGTTTACGTCCATATAAATACTCTCTACACAAACATTCTCATATTACAGAGACATCTTCAATATAATAACACTCTCTGAACAGGTATTAATCTAAAAGCCCCTTGACTAATACCACATTTAAATGATTATAGCAATTATGTTATTGTTGTTCTTAGCCGTCATCCAGTCGGCATCTGACTCATAGCGACTCTACCTACCACAGGCAAAACACTATCGTCAGTGCTTCTCTGCTGTTCATAGGATTTTCAATGGCTGATTGATTTTGGGGAGTGAGTTGCTGGGTCCTTCTCCCAAGCCTACAGCACCTGGTGTTCCCAGGTGGTCTCCCATCCAAGTACTAACCAGGCCCAACCCTGCTTAGCTTCTGATATCTGGCAGGATCAGAAACCATAGTGCTACAGCTGCAGGCACAGCAATTATATGTATAGTGAAAACAAAACAAAAAGTAAAAATGAATATGACATAGAGATCTAAGTCACACATAATAATAGAGTTCCGATAAATTTTCAAATGTGTATTTGTCCAAACATGAGCATTTAAAATAAATTTGGAAACAATCCAAGAGAAAGGTAAAATGTAGACCAAGGAATTTTTCTAGGTCCAGTTCAACGTTCATTCACAAGATGACCATGAGCACCACTGGGCATCAGGTTCACTTTAAAAGAAGACAGGCAATGTCAGGTATCTGGCATCAAGAAGCATAGCCCACACCATGATCTATGCAACAGTCCACTCAGCCTGCCAGTGACAGTTCAGAAATGGGGAAAAGATTCTCATTGGTCAAGTGTGAGAGGCAGCCTATGCAGATGACTCATGCCCCACAGGAAATTGTATCCAAGTAACAATCCATAGGCACTATTGTGAGGGGTCTTAGAAGCACATGCCCAGCTACAAGAATCATCACACTTAAGGAAGCCCAAAATTATAGTGTTGCTATTAGTAGCTGATAGTTAATCCATGTTTCTATTAGTACCAATGCTCTTTTACCAATTTGTGATCATTTTGACCAAAAGCAATGTTAAGTAACAATACATTATTCTATCTTTTTCAGGTTCCTTGGGGAAGAGAACTAGAAACCTAATTAAAACTTATATTCTTGTACAGAAAGGAGAAGTCATTAGACTCTTACCCACAGGTGGGTGCAGTAATGGCAAAGTAACTTTTATCACACGCACTCTCTTACCAAAAACATTTATGGACTCTGGGAAAAATATTTTTAAACAAAATTACTGAAAGATATTGGAAAACAATCTGAAGTAGGCAGATTTTTGTCAGAAAATAACACTATAAAAAGAGAAGGAATGCCCTTCAGTTCCATTCATTTTGCTGAAAATGACAAGATTTCATTCATCTTTATGGATAAATATTACTTTGTTTTATAAATATACCACATTCTTTCTCCTTAATATTATTTTTAATACATTCTAGTTGTATAGCCCAGGCTGGTCTCAGAAAAGCAATCCTCTTGACTCTGCCTTTCTAGTGCTGGGATTACAGGTGTGGGCCACCACTCTCAACATAAACCACATTTTCTTTATCCACTCATCTGTTCATGGGCACCTAGGCTGATTCGGTAGCTTGTCCATTGTCAGTAGTTCCACAACAAACATGGATGTGAAAAGTGACATAATAGTTGCACAATGGAAAAGGCAAATGCTGTATTACTCTGTACCCCACCAACATTTACCAATAAATGGAGAAAAAATAAAAAATAAAAATAAGTAAATCAACATGGGTGTGCAGGTACCTTTTTGGTATGCTGACTTCATTACCTTTGGTTATATAGCCAGAAGTGGGAGAGCTGGTCACATGAAATAAATCAGACACAGAAAGACAAAAACTACTTGTTCTCTCTCATATATTGAAGCTAAAAATGTCTACTGGAGTGTGAAATAGTGATTAGTAAAGCTTAGGAAGGGGAGGTGGAGGTAAAGGGATGTTGGATTTGATCAGAGCAGGCTGTGTGCATGTGCTGAAATATCACACCAAACCTCTGTCATATGCACAATTTATATACATTAGTTAAAATCAAATAAAATAATGTAAAAACTAAGAAAAAGCTAACCATGAAGCAAATAAATTAGGTGAGGTTCACATAAATACCCTTATCCTAAGGACATGGCTTAGTGTGTGTAAGTGCAGGTACCACAGGAGAAAACAGATGAGCTGTTGGCCTAAATAAGAAAGGTCAGAGCTCATGGATATCATGGAGGTTGAAAACTGATGTAGAATATTAGAGAAAAGAAACAAAAATACTTCAAGGAGCAAAACCCTAAAACCTGCACATTCTTTAAAAATGCTCAAGAGACTATTAAACTGAGAATGCAGTGGCATGAGCCGCAGAAACCCAGCAACCATCACTGTGCAGGCTGAGAGAACTGAGCAGGTCTCAGCAGCTGCCCAGTGCTAGGGCACCAGAATTTGAGATTCAAATCCCGCCTACTTATAGCAGCTTAGTAAGCACATCAAGCTTTTCACTGAATTCTCAGGTGAGACAAAAACTAGGAGCAAACATTATGCTCTTGGTCTAACCACTATAAGTGAAGCATTAATAATGCTTCAAGACACTTGGTTGTGGCCAGGTGTCCTGGCATATACCTGTAATCCCAGTAACTTGGGAGGTGGAGGAAGAGGATTGCAAGTTTGAGGCCAGAGACAGCCTGTATAATTTAGCGAGACTCTGTCTCAAGAGAAAAATATGAAAAAAGGGGCTGGGTATAACACAGTGGTAGAGATCTTGCAAAGCATGCACAAGGCCCTGGGGTCAGCACCTCCTGTACCACACACACACAAAAAAAAATAGGATTCTTGGTTGTGGTAGTGTTTATCTAGTTTTACATACATCTCAAAGTGCAAAAACCACTACTAGGAGTTAAATTTGATGAATTCTATTTTAAAAAGAGATAGTGATTATGTTGGTTGAAGTACATCAAATATTTTAAAATATGAATTAATTATAAAAATATTATTGAATAATAGACATTTTTAATTTAATGAGTGACAGGAAAATTTTCATTATTTTAAAAACTGGTTACTAAGAAAAAGGAATCTGATATTTATTCTTATTATCCTATATGATTTTTCCCCAGAGAACTAATTAGCAGCTAAGCAAAAGAGACTACTTTTGAAGGTATTCTTATTAGTAAATTATAATAAAATAATAGAATTAGAGTAGCCCCATATTATAATCACCAATGGATCTAAAACCTGTGCTGGAAAATCTGCAAAAGAAAGAAAGAAAGAGAGAAAGGAAGCAAGAAAAAAGAAAGAAAAAGAAGAAAGAAAGAAAGAAAGAAAGAAAGAAAGAAAGAAAGGAAATTCTTACTAGATGGTATATCTCTTGTGGGAGAAAAATCAGCACTCCGTTACTCTCTTCCCATTCTCCTTGATAACCACAATTCTACTCTCTGACTCTATGAACTTGACTAGTCTAAGTGCCTGACAAAAGCAGAACCATACAAACTTTGTGTTTGCCTTATCTCACTAGCATAGTATCTTTCAAGTTGTCCATGTTGTAGCATGCATAATAATTTCATTCTTTTTTTAAGACCAAGTAATATTTCATTGTACCCATATATTAAACTTTCCATATACGTTAATCTTTCAATGGAGACTTGAGTTACTTTCACCTTTGCCTATTGTTACACCTGCTGCTCTGATTTTTGATAGGCTTTCAATTTGGGGGGATACATGGTCAGAAGTGGAATTTCTGGGTTATATGGTGATTCTATGTTTAATGTTTGAGGAACTGCTATGCTGTTTTTGACAAATGTTCGTTGTTGACATAAAGTTTAAGTTAAAAGATAAAAGATCTGTGAGACAAAGACACCTGAAGTGTGGTACTGACACTTGGAAAGAACAAATGGACAATGATTTACACTGGCTATTTAAAGTCCCAAATACCCCAGTTTCTACTCAAAGCCAGCTTTATTTTATTTAGTTAGTTTTCTTTTCTTTTCTTTTTCAGCAGTAGGAGAGGAGAGTTGAACCTAGAACCTTGCACATGCTTTGCAAGTACTCTATCACTGGGCTGCATCCTTAGCTTATTTTTTTATCTTTTTATTTTGTGTTCAGGTCTCACTAACTTATGCAGGCTACCTCTGGACTCTATTTTGTTATCTCTTGCCTCTACCTTCTGAGTTGCTGGGAGTACAGATGTGTGCCAACTCGCCTGGCTCTAGCTTGCTTACGATAATTTACATCTGGACATACCTGCTTAAATAGCCTCGCTTGGCCTCAGTTCTCCTCTGGACAAGAGTTCTTAACACACATCCTGGATGTTCATAATCCACAGGCAAAAATGCATCATTTGCTACCAAGCAGCAACTGGAAAACTGCACCTAGAAGTCTCGTGGGTCCCTAGTATTTGCCTGCACTTTAACTGCCCTGTCCTACTATATTCTTTGCCTTGCATGAAAATGCTTTGTGGATTTTTGTGAGTCTTTTCAATTATCCAAACCTGTGCAACAATTATAAAGAATACTTGCTTTATGTATCTTGGGTAGTTTTATTGTTATAATTTACTTTCAAAAAATTAAAAACAATTATTTCTAGTACCTAGAAGCACCTTTACTTTACCCAGCCACTTTCTATAAACATTAACCAATGCCATTACTTCTGTATTTATTGATTGGTTTTATCTCATTTTGAATCTTACATATGGAATAATATAAAATGGCTTATTGTGCTTCCTTTCATAAACTGCACCACAAACTCTCATTTATATACAGTACTCTTTCATGTAAATATGAGAAAATACATTCACTTACTCTAATGTTGATAAGTCTAACAGCCATACAACCCTGGTCTTGCATGGGAGACAGCCTGGGAATACCAAGTTCTGTAGGCTTGAGAGAAGGACCTGGCAGCCTGCTCTCAAAATATGATTAGCCACTGAAAATCCTATGAATAGCAGAGAAGCACTGACATAGAGCCAGACATGGCACAGTGTCAGGGAGTTTTTTGTTCTGTTGTACATAGGGTCTCTATGGGTTGGCTCTAACTTGACACTTAATGACAGTATTGAAAAACATTTGTGTTATTTCCAGTTTCAGGCTATTATGAATAGGGCTTCTATGAACAAACATATACATAACAATTGGTAACACATACATTTGTGTTGGATACAAACCTTGGAGTAAAATTGCTACATCATAAGATACGCATATATTTCACATCCTATATCCTATTTAAGAATTTTTTGCCTGCCCTAAATATTCTTTTATAGTCTTTTTATAATTCCTTTAACATATTTAGGTCTCAATCTCTCTGAAATTGGTATTGAGAGGAGAGACTAAAATATATTTAATTTTTCACATGGATATTCAATTGACACAGAACCACTTACAGAAAAGACTTTCCATCCTTTCTCACTGCACTTCTGTAATATCTTTGTAAAAATAAATGTGGATAGAGAGATAAGCAGGCAGGCTGACAGACAGATAATTGGATAGATACATACAGACTCTTTTGGAACCTCGCTTCCCTTTCATTATTCCAGATATTACATTATTTAAATTACTGAACATTATTACATTTATTGATATGGGGTTGTTTCAGTTTTCTAGGTTTGTTCCTCTTCTTCAATTTATTTTAATTATCTTGCCCTTTTGCATTTTAATATAAGTTATAGAGTTGGTTTCTCATTCTTCATATTCTTACACCAAAACTTCTGGGATTTTAAGGAAGATTACATTGAGTTGATAGTACAATTTGAGGAAAATCACTTTTACAATATCAAGTCATTCAATCTATACATAGAGAGTGCCCATTTCCATTAATTTAGACTATCTTTAAATTAAGTCAATGATATTTCTCATTCTTATACATTGGTTTTCTACATTATTTTAGATTTATTCCTAATTATTTGGGCACACAGTAACTTTTCTTACTCTCTTTTATTCAATCTGTATTCTACTGACCTGTGTTCTAGGCTCAATAAACACATCTATTAAATTCTTAATTTCAGTTATTTTTCTAGTTTAGAAATTTCTAATTTTTTTGCAAAGTCAAATTCTCTAAGGAAAGACTAAACCTACAATCTATTCTCTTGAATGTTTACTCATGATTATTTTAAATTTAGTATCAGTAACTTTAATATCTAGATCTTTGGGAGATCTGTTTCTATCATTTGTCTTATTTTATTTTCTTCCCTTTTTTCCTTATATGCCTGATAATTCCTTACCAAATTATAATTATTTCTCTTGAAATTTGTGGAGATTTGGGACACTGCAGCATTTTTGAATAAAGGGCTTGCCTTATGTTCTGAGAAGCAAGAAAGTGATAGATCCTCCCAATCCGATCAGTGACTAAAATGTTTTGAGAGTGCTGTTGAGGTATTAATCTAGTATTACTTGCCCACTCACTCCACAAGCTTTTTTATTTTCTTTGTGGTTGCTGTTGTTACGTGTCATTGAGTGGGTCCCAACTCAAAGTGATCCTATGTACAACAAAACAAAACATTCCCTGACACTATGCCATGCCCAATACTATTGTCAGTGCCTCCCTGCTATACCTAGGGTTTTCAATGGCTGATTATTTTGGGAGTGGGTTGCCAGGTCCTTCTCCCATGACTACAGCACACAGTGCTCCAAGGCAGTCTCCCATCTAAAGACTAATCAGGTTTCACACTGCTTTGCTTCAAAGATCTGACAAAATTGGACGCCAGGGTGATATAACTATAGACTTATTTAGTGTACTGAGAGTTAAACCCAGGACCTCATCTAGGCTTGGCAAGCACTCTACCACTGAGGCACACTCCAGCCCATTTTACATTGGTAGAGGATCTTGCTAAATTATCCAAGCTGGTCAGGAATTTACAATGCTCCTGCCTCAGCCTCCCAGGTAGCTGAGATTACAAGGGTGTTCCACCACACCTGGCTACCCTATTTCTTGTAGGTATGTCCTTTGATTCCCAATTTTGTATATCCTGGAGACTTTGACATCTCTGTCTTTCAGTGTTTATTTTCTAAGCTTTCTGGATGTGCAGAAAATTATTTTGGCTTTTAATTCCCTTTCTATTTGTGGTCCCTTTCCCAGCCTTGCTAAATCAGCGTATACATAGAAAGGAAAGTTACCAGTGCCAAATTTGTCTCTGGATTTGCCTTCTTTCCTCAATCTTGGCATATTAAGTTTTGAATTTCTTGGAAACACCAAATATGTAACACTCTAGGTTTATGATATTATCTGAAGCTTTTATGTCTTCTCTGCCTCTTAGCTGCTTGTCTCTGCCCAGGTCCATGGCCTTGTGATGTCTGTGGTGAATTGGCACTGAAATAGCAGGGGTTTTTACTTGTTTAATTAAGTATATGTATCCCCTAAACTTACTCAATTTTAGAACTTAGTCTGAAAATATTTAATGTTTGATATATTGTTTAAAATATTTAACATTTTCTTAGCTGCTTTACTCACAGAATATGGCATTTATTATGTAACTAAGATGCTTAATATTTAATAAATATTTAGTAATAATTATTTGTTAAGTGAATGGATGTTATAAATTCATGGTTTAATGAAAAAAAGAGAGAGAGAGAGGCAATAGATTGGAAATCTCTTCCTTTGGAAAATCCCAGTAGATATTATTTCTCAAAATCCAGAGTTTGATAATTATTAACTAGTTAGACATTAGAGTTTATATTCCCTCAAAAGTTTAAAGAGAGTAGTTATTCTATCTTGCCATTTTTGTTCAGACTTCTGTTTTAACAATCTATGTTCCCAAGGGCAGAATTGATAAAGTCTTATAAAAGATAAAGAGTTTTACAAATGCCTAACTGGAAGGTCACCCCAGCCAAGGATGACATTTATGTATCTTCTTTCATGACCTGTTTTGTCATGTCTATTCCTTATTTCTTCCTTTTATTTAATTGATTTATAAAAATCCTCTTTGTATATGTGGTATATTTATTTATGACATAAAAATTGCTCTTATTTGCTCCTTTTCATATTTGAAATTGAAACAAATTAATTTAGATTTTCAAAAAAATATCAAGTATAAAAATAAAAGACTCCTACAAAGAAAATAATATCTTCTTAAATATTCATTGGTTTCATATTAATACCTATTTATACTGTAAATATTGGAAGCAAACATTATGTGCTGGGCATTCAGATATATTGAAAAGGGAGATACAGTTTCTCATGGAATTGTCTATGGAAAAAAGTCATTGATTCATTAGAAAAAAATTTCTGCTCTTTACTATGCTTTGAAGGGCAATCTTACATGTACTTAAACTATGATTAATTCTTTCACATTTAGAATATATGTAAAATATATGAAAATAAGAAATTACTTATTGTGTGAACAGCCTACTTATTATCAATGTTGTCCTTAACCATTATTATGAACTTGAAAGCCTTAAATGAAATATGTTTGTTAATAACTGATTGTATAGTTTGAAATCCTTCAAATGATTCTTTCCAAACTGGAACTTTTGACATCTCTTCTAGGATATTTCAGATTCTTCATGGGAACACTGGTACCATTTCACATTCACAGTGCATTCAATATAAATTTGTAAAAGGGAAAAGGTACATTTTTAATTAAAAGAAAAGTTGAAAGAGTAGGAAGAACTAAAACGTACTCAACTTCAATGACACAATTGCAAAAAATTATTTCAAAAAGAGTTTATCTTTTCAAAGCTGGCAAACCACCAGGATTTTGATTGCTGTGAGCAATTTTATAACTGCTTTGGGTGGATAAATTGGAAATAAAGAATTGAATTTCAGTCACACAATACGTCTCATCATCTTTCCAAAACAGAGTATCTTTGCAATATAATTCTTTGTACATTGTATTAGTAATAGAAATTTTGAGCAAATTGCTGAATTTCTTGAAAAGTCCATCATGAGATTTGGACATACACCTTCTCATCATCATAGAATTTTGTTCTTTTCATCTTTCAACTTTTTACCAGAACAATGTTTACACACACACACACACACACACATGCACACACACACACAGACACACAGACACACACCTGGAGATATGCTCAGGTGGCAGTAGAAAACATCTCCATATTTAGTTATTTATCCTTCAATAATAATATAGACTTCTAAATTTTCTAAGCAACAAATATGAATATTAAAACAGTAGTTCTAGGAATCTTTTTCTATCTCACACATGATTAAGGAACAGGATACTGAAAGCTGACCATTTTATTTCTCCAATCCAAGTCCAGCTCTATAAAATAAGTTCAAATATGGAGTGTTCTGTAGTAGACAGGAGAGTAGGTAGAGAGATTATAAATCTCAGCAGAAATACGTGCAAATTCTGGGGAACTAGTGAGTAAGAATCCTCCGAAAAAACAATTGGTTCCCACTTTACCTGATTATTACCATATGTGAACACAAAGTTGCCATATTGTTAAATCCAGGTATTCCTGCGGAATCTCCAGATATTTAAACACTGTAAATACCAAATAAAACATACATGTATCACCACCTGACCCAAGTTCATTACTTCCACCTTACAGTGAATTGATAAGCAGGCATGTTTGCTACAAATTGAGGGGCTTTATCTTGTGTTTTACTGTATTCTTAACCTCTTAAAATAAAAGGTATTATAGTATTTGCCTTCTGTGTATAGCTACCCAAAGTGCCTTCTTATGAACTATCTCATTAAATGTCTTCTGTGAAATTGGATGGATATGCCAAATAATAATGTCAAGTAAGGAAAATAAAAAATTAAAATGATAATTATGGTACATTAAAGATAAAGAGGAAGAAAGATCTGGCTGCCCACTCCCCAAAACAATAAGCCATTGAAAACTCTATGAATAACAGAGAAGAACTGACATAATGCTAGTGATGGCACAGTGTCGAGGAGTGTTTCATTCTGTTGTAATATAGGGTTGCTATAAATCACACTGGCGGCTTGGATTTAGTTCAGTTGGTAGAGCGCTGCTCTGCAGTCTCTGAGGTCCTGAGTTAGATTACCTGCACTGCAATAATGGGAGAAGGATGTGGCAATCCACTCCCACGGCAATCCTGAAATAGCCATTGAAAATCCTATGAGGGTAGTTATTAATCGGACACGATTCCATGGCACCTAACAACAACAAAGCGAGTCACACTCAACTCAACTCGAGGGTACCTAACAACAACAACAACAACAACAACAACAACAACAACAAAGATACAGAGAATCATGGAAATGATATAGCTAACCCCTCCATTTGCAAATTAGGAAACTCTAGCTCAAAACAGTGACATATTAATCATCATGTTTTAATGAAGGAATAATAGAGTATATATTAGACACTGAGTAAGGAATGTGGAGGTTAGGATAAGCAGCAAAATATTTTGGTGGGTAAAATTGTTATGGTGGTCCTTTAGGGCTTCTGGGGAATCCGCTCAGAAAGCATACTTCAGATCTGTGTGCTCATTTGTTTGTCAGACCAAATTGAAGCCTAATTCTTTGGCACATTGTAGGGAAAATGCCAGTCCTAGTAAAATCAAACTACTGATTTACAATTATTTCCTGAAACCTCTACCTGTTCCCAGAGCTAATTTCACAACAAATATTAGAAATGATTATTGCTCATTTCTGGGATAAAGTGAAAGTTGTAGGAAATAAACAGTAGCTGAAAATAACATCTATATCTTCTAACTTAGTCAAAGGATAGAATCCTTCATAGTTGAGAAGACACAGTTATCTGTGTACCTGTGATACAGCTACATAGATACCTCTAATTATGTTTACCTGTGATCTTTAGACTGTCTTCTCTAGGATGGATACTTTGTTCACATTTTTAAAAATTCTATGTACCAGTTTACAGCCAAATGTAACATAGTTCCTATTTTTCTCTAATATATTTTTATGCAGTGTGACTAAAGAAATGACCTCTTACTCTTGAAATTAACAAAACATAATGAAACAAACACAAAAGAGTGCCAGAGGTCATGTACTCTGAGAGATAAACTCAGAACTAGGTTTCTCAACAGCAAACTCACTTCCTTTTCCATGTCAACTGAGCTGCCTCTGTTTAGCAGGTACTTATTAATCCTCTAAAGATATACTTAAAATATGAGTGCCCTAATTTGATGACATTTTCACTCAGTTGGACTATGCTTTAGAATCTAGCCAAAGAGAGCTGTTTCCATCTAATATAGTTGCAATAAGTTCCTAAAGGTTTCACTTCATTTTGTCAGCATTAAAAGTGTAATTAATTCATTTAAACAAACATCAAATAACTTTAGAAGAGTAAAATACAGTCCTTGGCCTAATGAGTTCATGATCATGAAGACATTCAATACATGATTAAGTCTCAATGCATAATGTGTAGGTGTATGAAAGATATGCCAAGGAAACAGAGGTGAAAGTGACAAATTCACCTCAGATGAAGAAAGGGTATTTTCAGTACTTAAATTAAAGAAGGAGTTTGTGAATGATGTCAGTAAGTTGGCAGAGTAGGCAGCTTCAAGCTTTTGCCCACGTACAGAAACATTAAACAACAAGCAGACACTTTTTGAACCAATTTTTTCAGAACACTGGAAAACTATCAGGGATTTACAGTAACCAAGTGCATGCTATATTAAGCAAAAAACAACTCAAACATGGTATCAAAACTTCAGTTCGGAGCTGGGCGCAGTGGCACACACCTATAATCCCAGCAGCTTGAGAGGAGGAGGCAGGAGGATCACAAGTTCAAGACCACAGGCAGTCTGCGTAACTTAGTGAGACCCTGTCTCCCCCGCCCCAAAAAAATCAGAAAAAAAGATCATAAAAAACTTCATTTTGTACCTGTACTTTTCCCAACTCTGTCCCCAGCATAGCAGCAGTCTAGAATCTTATAGGAATATACAGTGGTGAAACTGGACAGGCATGATGGCACATGCTTTACTTCGAGCACTTGGGAAAGAGTTGGAGGCAGGAAGATCACAAGTTCAAAGACAGCTTGGACTACATAGCAAGATTTTGTCTCAAAACAAAACAAAAAATGCAACTGCCATGCCATGGAGTTTAGCAGTTGCTCAGAAGCCTCATAAAATTATTCTATGATATAGCATACATACACACACACACACACACACACACACACACACACACACACATCTCTCTCCACAATAATTAAAAATAAGGGCTAAAGTAGATACTTGTACTCCTGTTCACATCAGCATTATTTATGACAGATAAAACAGGGAAATAACCCAGTGTCCATCAATGAATAAACACATAAGCAAAATCTGATAGATGCACACACACAATGGAATATTATTCAGCCATAAAAGGAATAAAGTTCTGATATATGCCACAACATAGATGAACCTAGAAAATATTACACTGAATTAAGGCAGATACACAGGACAAAAAAAGATAATATTTATATAAAATGTAGTCTAGACAAATTCAAGAGACAGAAAGTAGATCTACAGAAGGCTCTCAAAGAAAGACCCCATTTCTCCTGGTGATAAGCCAGTAGTTCCTTATTAAAACACTGTTTGTTCAGCTAAATGTTACTTGTTACAAATAATATATGTTTAAATCATTTTGGTTTTCTCAAATGACCTAGTAAATTCTGCTAATAACAGAACTGTTTCCTCTTAATAGAACTGCTTACTGCATGCAATGTATACCTCCTTGTTCCAGCCTAGAGGAATTTATGTCCTCTCCCTCTTTTCCTACAAAATCCAAGAGATAATGGACCACCTGACTACCTGCTACCCACTTCTGTAACCTCACTTTGTCTGTTTTCACAGTTATCACTTTTGTAAACCCTCCCCCTCAGAACCCTATAAAAAATCTGAGCTTCCTTTGTTTGAGGCTCAGTCTTTGGAATTGATTCCACTGAGTCACATACCAGTACAATAAAGCCCTCTTAAAACCTCAGGTCTCTCTTATTGCTTTTGGAATTACACAACAAATCAGGGTTTACCAGGGCCAGGGGTAGGAAGGAATGCAGAGTTACTGCTTAATGGTGGTACTGTTTCTGTTAAGAGTAAAAAAAAATTTGAAATAGTCACCAATCAGCTGGCTGGGGTCCCTTGGTTCTACCTGGATAGAAATCATGGGTAGGCAAGGAAGAGTCATTTGAATGCTGGTCTTAGGCAGCATTTATGTCTCTCAGAGTTTGGCAGCAGGGACTGGTGGTAGAGATAGGGTGGGGTGGCAGGAGATGGTGCTGCCCCTTAGCATTACAGCCCTTTTAGTATGTTGAGGAGCTGGAAATCCTTAATCCTGAGAGCCTACGTTATGTTCTCATGTAACCTGAGGAGTCAGGAACCCTCAACCATGAATAGCAACTGGCATTCCAGCTCCTAGGCAGGCTAGGTATTGGGATCCTTATGCCTAGACAGGGCTGGGATTTAGCTCAGTGGGTAGAGCGCTGTGCTGCAGTCTCTGAGGCCCCGAGTTCAAATCCCAGCACCGCAAAAATGGGAGAAGGGCCTGGCAATCCACTCCCAAGGCAATCCCGAAGCACTCAGCCATTGAAAACCCTATGAGGGTCACTATGAGTCGGATACCGGCTTGAGGGCACCTAACAACAACAACAACAACAATGCCTAGCCAGCCTATAAATGTCACAGATCCCAGGCACAGAGTGTCTGGGGCCACAAACACTTTATAGCTCTCTGAAACTCTATTCGTGACCAGGGCCTGCAGTTTCTCCTTTCTGGCTCTTTACTGCCTTCTGTCTCTCTTTAGTTTCAGCTCTCTACGCCTTCTCACATTTTCTCCACTTCTGCAGTTTCTCTTCTTTGTGCCCTGGCCACCCTTCTGGAATTTTCTAGCTGTCTCTTAATTCTACTGTCACTGTCTCTACCTTTGCTGTCACTTTTTGCTTTAAATGCCACCTTCTGCCACTGTCAGTGTCACACTATTTTATTATGGACTAAGGGAGTCTGGCCCTTTAAGACTGTAGCTCTCACAGCCTCTTCCCCCATGGCTGCTGTCTCAACCAGGTGCTTCTTCCTCCCTGCCTGTGAAAATGGAAGTGGGGCAGAACCACTCTAGACTACTTACTGCTGGGAGGAACCCTGTGCTGCAAGACATGTGTCCACTCAGGTGGGCCCTGAGCACCTCCGCAGGTTGGGAGCAGAGAGGGTAAAGCTACTCTCAACTGGCCACTGGTCAGAGGAACTCTGTGTCTCTTGGGTGCCAACCCAGCCAGGCACCCACCACCACTGCCACCCCTGCTTCAAGAGGCTGCCTCTTATCCTCCTTGTGTCTGTCCTTGCTGCAACTCTCTTCTTGCTCTGTGTTACCATCTCTGCTGCTACCCAAGAGAGGCAGAAAGACCTGATAAGAGAAGTCTTTTTATTGGGTCTGTTGTTACATCAGGGGTAGGAGCATGGAGGGAGGGTCTCCCAGCTCTTTCTCCTTAAGTGAGCTGAGGACCCTGCTTATATAGACAGAAAGGGGGTGTATGTACCAATCACAGTAATTTTGTCATGCAAATATAGGTTTGTGTTTACCCCAATGAGAGCATTATCCCCTTGCCCTGTCACAGTAATCCCTTTTGTTGGGCCAACAGAGGAAGTGTTCCCCCTCTGGCCTGGGTTGCTCACAGGGTTATCTAGAGTTCATTGAGGATTGTGAGAGAAAAAGGAAACAAAGATTCAGTGAAAACTGCAAACTGTTTGAAAGACCCATGGCTAGGGCTGGATCCTCAGGACCTATAGCAAATAGTTGCAGTTTTGTAACTTCCTCCAGATATGAGCAGAGTGTTTACAACAGAAGGTGCTGGTATGGACATGGTTTGACTGGACAACAGCTCTTTCATTCATCATAGCCAGAGCCACAAGAGAAAGCCTACAGCTGTCAGTCAGGGAATTAGATTACCCTATCCCCTGATACCAGTGCTTGCCTTGCAAAAAAAAAAAAAAAAAACAGCAGCAATAACAACAACAATGACGACGATGAAGACGATAATATAAAAACCCCATCATTAACACTAATATCAACATTTTATTAATAATACTGCATATTCAGTACCACAAGGAGAGGTGAGTACCCCTAGTCTATCTCAGTGATAATTGCACAACGCTGGGACTATAACTAAACCCACTGACATGTACACATAAAAGTGATCAAAATTGCCATGTGTGGTGGTGTAGGCTTATAATTCCAGCACTTGGGACACAGAAGCACAAGGATCATGAGTTGGAAGCCAGCATGGGATATATAGTGAGTTCCAAACCAACCTAGGCTACATAGTAAGATCTTGTCTCAAAAAAAACAAAAAAGTTTAAAATGACAAAGTGTTAATTTAAAAAATTTAAGAAATATGTAAGTACTATCCTAAAAGATGACTGAATTTAATGCAGATAACAAAGACATGAAATATGGATAAAGAAAATGATGTGTGAAGACATGGAAAGATGAGTTTGGAGACAAATTTAGGAAGGGTTGTGGCCCTGGACTGTGAGGATCATTAAAGCCCATCTGGATTTATTCTACAGGGAGACAAATAACTAAAGCTAATTAAAGAATGAAAATGATATGATCACATTTATAAGTTTTGATAAGTTAAAAGGTATTTTAGAAGAAAAGACAAGTTGGGAGGTGTAAGATTATAAAACCAATTATTGCAAAAGTTCTGTAAGATATAAACATCAGAGAAAATACAGATGGAGATATGAAATAGTGGAGGTGACTGCACAGCAAATGGACATAGTGCAAAAATGTCTGAATTAGATATATAATAGATTATAATGCCAGATGTTACAGTTATACAACCTAGTGTTATATCAAAATATACACTCTAATACTATGCATACCCGAAGCGTACTACTGTGGTGTCCAATTCCATCAGATCTTAGAAGCTAAGCAGGGCTGGGCCTGGTACTTGGATGGAAGACCACTTTGGAACACCAGGTGCTATAGGCTTGAGAGAAGGACTTAGCAACCCACTCCCAAAAAACAGTCAGCCACTGAAAACCCTATGAATAGCAGAGAAGCACGATGATAGTGTTTCAACTGTTGTATGTAGGGTTGCTCTGAGTCAGACACCAACTCCATAGTACCTAACAACAACAACAACAGTACTATACTGGTGTGTCAAATGGGACATAAGTTATAAAATCTACAGCCCATGTTATCATGTCAATTCTTTTTTCATGTATTTTGTAGTTATATCATTATTAAAATTGCTTTAAAAATCAGCTGGGTGACAAGGCTCACATCTGTAATCCCAAAAACTACAGAGGCTGAGGCAGAAGGATCCTGAATTCAAGGCCAGGAGCAGCCTTAATGGGGCCTTATCTCAAAATAAAAATAAAAAGGGGATTAGGGGTATAGCTTAGTGATAGGACACTCACCTAGTCCCCTGGGTTCAACAAAATGCTTTAAAAATTGTAAACTACGAAAAAGTTAAGAACAAATACACTAGTATAGAAAAAATGGTATATGCAATTTAGACAACAGGATACAGGGTTAGACAGAAGTAAATATTAATCACTTTGCATGTCCCAAAGGACTATTTTTAAAATACCTTTTGTGCCATCGAGTTGGTATCTGACTCATAGTGGCCCTCATAAGGTTTTCAATGGTTGTTTCAGAATTGCCTTGGGAGTGGATTGCCAGGTCCTTCTCCCATTTTTGTGGTGCTGGGAATTGAACTTGGGACCTCAGAGACTGCAGCACAGTGCTCTACCAACTGAGCTAAATCCCAGCCCCTAACAATACTTTAGTGATACATATAAACTTCTGAGCAGAATCTCACATGGGACCAAAGGGAAAAGTGGTTATTTAATGCCAAAATTGCAATTAAATTCCACATTTATTCCATTGTTGTTAAACTTCATGATGTCATCATGTATCCATTGATAATCAGGAGCAAAATATTGCAGATCATTATAGTCCTGAAACTCAATGCTGTGGGGACATGTGCCAATCCCTAACCGCAATCACAGCAAGTTATCTTAATATATTGTAATCTGTCATGCAGCTGTCACATGACCTGAGATACAAGTTGATGTGAACTTCCAATTTTATATAGAAATGTTATTCTTACTCCTATATAAAAGTACACAGTGATACTATTAGTGACATAGATCCCCAATGAACAAAGAGCAAATACTTGAATCTAAAGAATTTATTGTGTTTGGTTTCATACTTTCATGCAGTAAAATTATTTAAAGAGCACTAACACACACATAAAACTGTCAAAGTTCATTAATGTTTCTTGATTCTTGAGAAAAGTACATTTATATTTAGAAAAACTATATTGGCTAGATAATTGTTCCTTTATTTTTCTGTTTCTCTTTCATAAGCTTCTCTGATTTTTCCCAGGAATAAATTTCACTACTAAACAAAATTTCTGAGGAAGAAAAAAGTCTTTCTTCATTGGCCTTTTGCTCTAAGCTGTAACATATCTTGTTCTGTTTTTACTCTCCACTGCTGTGATTTTGGCAGCAAATATTTGAGCCCTGAGCCATGTGTGCTATCCAATTTCATTTGGAAGGCACACCATATAAGAGATACTGATGGAACAATTTCCTCTCATTCAGAAGGAACAGAATGTACATATCACAATGAACAGAACAGTATCACTATAAATTATACATATATTAAAATAATAATATGGTAATATTAAAAATGATTTCAACAAATTTGGCAGTTTAGATAAAATGGACAAATTCCTTAAAAACAACAAACTATCAAAGATAATTCAAGAAGAAAAATATAATCAAAGTGGCCTAATATCTACTACATAAGTTATATTTTTAGTTTAACATCTTTCCCACAGTGAAAACTCTAAGAACAGATGACATTAGTGGACAATTCTACAAAAAAATTATGGCATAAATAATACAGTTGCTTCTGGAAAACTGCAAAGGAAGAAAATACTCCCCAAGCTATTCTATAAGGTCACCATTATTACCCAAATACAAAAGCAAGTAGAGATATTTCAAGAAAATAAAACTAGAACACATATTGGTCATAAACAAGAATATAAAATATCTTAATAAAAATTTAGCACATCAAATCCAAGTATATATATATATCTATATATATATATCTATATACACACACACACACACACACACACACACACACACACACACATATACGTATGTTGTTGTTGCTGTTAGGTGTCGTCCAGTCATGTCCAACTCATAATGACCCTCATAGGGTTTTCAAAGGCTGATGATTGCTTAGGGATTGTCTGGGGAGTGGATTGCCACATCATTCTCCCATTTTGTGGTGCTGGGAATCGAACCTGGGACCTCAGAGATAGCAGAGTGGTGCTCGGCCAACTGGGCTAAATCTCATCCCACTATATATATGAAATAATTTATATATTGGCCAAATGTAGATTGATTTAACATTTGAAAACTAATCAATGTGATTATATTGATAAACTAAAAATGAAAATCCATATGATCATTTCTATAGATAAGGAATAAACATTTGACAAAATCCATTGCCATTCCTAATAAATGTGTTCAGTAAATTAAAAAAAAAAAAGAAAAACTTTTTTAGCATGATAAACAGGATCTATAGTAAATCTTATGACAAGTGATTAGGCAAACTTTCCTTTTTTTTGTGTGTGTGTGTGGTACTGGGGGTTGAACCCAGGGCCTCGTGCTTGCATGATCTGCAAGTGCTAGACCACTGAGCTGCACCCCCAGCCCATTTTTTTACTTTTTGAGACAGGGTCTCACTAAATTACACAGACTGCCTCTGGTCTCGAACTTGCGATCCTCCTGCCTCCACCTCCCAAGCCGCTGGGATTACAGGCGTGCGCCACCTCGCCCGGCTAGGCAAACTTTCCTTAATGGTGAAGTTTGAAGGGACATCAATTTGGATCATATAATCTCTAATATATTTCATTCATCAAATGCAGACAGCTTCAAAAATTGAGACTTTGTTATATTGTCTAGACAGACTACTAAGAATAACATTAAATTTCCATATTAACCTGTACTATTGGTAGTGCTATAACTGAATAATCTCAAGACTGCATTTAAATTAAAATTTCTGTTCAAAAAATATACAAAAGTAACCTAACCAAATAGTGGTTGAAATCTAGACATGTAAAATATATTGAAATAAAAAAGGAAAAGACAATCCATTAGATAAATGGGCTGAAACAAGGACAGATTTTTTCATGGAGAAAGAAAGAGGAATGTCCAGTTTAAAAAAAAAAAAGATATTCAAACTGAGCAGAAATCAGAAAAAAATAATGCTATGCAAAAATATTTTATGCCCATTTATTTTTAAACATAAACATGTGGACACTCCAATTATTTAGAAATAAATACATTAAATTCATAGTTGTAAAATGAACATGAATCTAGCCTAGAAATATAATGTTGAGCAAAAGGTAAATCTCAGGCTAGTCACCGCGGTACATGTGAGTAATCCAGCAACTTGGAAAGTAGAAACAGGAGGATCATGAGTTTGAGGCCAGAGGCAACCTGTGCAACTCAGCAAGATCTACTATTGTGCAGCTCAGTGGTGGAGCACTTGCCTAGCATGAGCAAGGCCCTGAGTTCAACTTACCAGAACTCCAGAAAAAGGCGGGGTGGGATTCTCAGAAAATAACACAGTTTAGACAAAGTATTTTATATATAGTAAAACTAAATATGTTAGGAATATAAACCCAATAAAGAGCAATATTTTAAATATCAATAGTCTCCATGAGTGAAAAAGGAAAACTACATTGCTGACTTGATGCTGGTAATATTTATTTCATAATGGCTATGGAGGAACCTAAAGTGCATATTGTATTATGCTTTATACATTTGATAAAATAATTTGGCATTAAAAATAAAGGCCCTATCCAACACACACAAAAAGCACATAAACTCACAGTAAGTTTCCATATTTCTCCTTTACTGCATATGGATAAATGGATTGCAGGAATTATCATCTTTAAAGAAAACTTTATTCTGTCCCTTATAGTTTAATATTAAAATAATTTACATAAATAAGACCTTTTGCACTGGAATTAAATACAAAATCTGATACCACTGAAATATTTACAAAGTAAAAATGTACCTTAATATTAAAGACATGCATTTTCATTCTAAATCATAACTCCTAATTACTAGTAATAAAAATTTGATCATTTGCAAGCTCAATTTCTAATTGCTAAACCTTGTTTCTAGAATATATAGAGCAAATTACTGTTTTTCTGAATGTAGCATCATTGAATGCTTCTTTTCGAAGCTGGAGAGTTACTTTGACAACCAACTCACTGACTCACATTCAGGACCTCAATTTATCCCCAACCTCAGTGTCACTCTAGAAATTGTTTTGCCTACAATACTAAAATTTACTCTTTAATTAAAATTGTGACCTTTTGCCATTTTCAGTTGTCTTAAGATTATCTCATTTATCATAAACAACTTATAATAAAGCAGTTTTAAATAACTGAAAATAGTCTCTTTGAACATGTTGTTAAAATTAAGTATTCGTGGAATTTAACACTGCCCTATTACAATATACCAGAGCACATTAATTTGCTAGCAAATGACTTTAGTTTTGTTGACTGATTATAGTTAACCTACACAAATTTAGAATATTTGCTAAAAAATTCAATGTAACTCCCCTTCATATCTAAAAATTCTCATTATGTATGATCAATATACAGTATTATTTGTGATCCAGCATTATGAATTCCTTATTTCTTAGACATGCATAACTCATGAAAGAAAAATGAAAATAAGTTACATTATTCAAATATGTATAGTGAAAATGCCAACACAGTTTAATAGAAAATATATTCAAATAATCATGACCAACAGGGAATAAGATGATTTACTATTCTTTGTATGTAGCAGCAGAATCATTTTTTAAAGAAAGTTTTAATTTGCAAATCAAGTCTTATAGTATCTGAACATTAGACTAGATTTAAGCGAGACATCATTTTATGTAAAGATTATATTGTTGTGTCCCAAATGAATTTCATGTGCTTTCCATGAAATATCTCACTAAAATTTCATTTATGACTATAATCACAGTTGGTATGATGTGTGTAAATATATATATAGATGAAGTTCTGCTGTCCCAATTACAACTTCTGTTAATACTACTGAGAATAGTAGTTTTGCTAGTAACATACAGCATCCTCAGAACTCAGCTTGTTTAGCAAACTACATTAGCAAACAGATTCATAATGGAATCTACTACTAACAATTCAAGAAAACCGCAGAACTTGTCATAATCATTCCTTCACTTCCAGACTTCCTTGGTTTTACATTGCACAGAAGAGAGGTGTTACTTCTTGAGCAGTTGTTCTTAAAATCTGTTCCTTTTTATGAATCTTAAAGATGGCTACTGCAGTGGTAGCCCTGTGGTATCCGATCCCATCAGATCTTGGAAGCTAAGCAGGATCGGGCCTGGTTAGTACCTGGATGGGAGACCACCTGGGAACACCAGAAGCTGTAGGCTTGGAAGAAGGACCTGGCAAACCCCCTTCCAAAAATCAATCTGCCATTGAAAACCCTATGAACATCAGAGAAGCACTGACAATAGTGTTTCCCCTGTTGTACAGAGGGTCGCTATGAGTCGGATACCGACTCGACGGCACCTAACAACAACAACAAAGATGGCTACCAATTTAAATATGAAGAATTGCAGCAAGATGTTGTTGTTGTTTTTAGGTGCGGTCAAGTCGAGTCCAACTCATAGCGACCCTACGTACAGCAGATCGAAACACTTGCTGATTCTGGGCCAGACAAACGATCTTATTTATGTTTAAGCCCATTGTTGCAGACACTGTGTCAATCCATCGGGTGGAGGGTTTTCCTCTTTTGCATTGAACTGCCACTCTTCCAAACATGATGTCCTTCTCCAGGGATTGTTCTCTCCTGACTACATGTCCGAAATATGTAAGACGCAGTTTGGCCATTCTTGCTTCCAAAGAGCACTCTGATTGCACTTCCTCTAGGACACATTTGTTGGTTCTTTTGGCAGTCCACGGGATATTCAC
>VMDO01009834.1:0-74900 GCA_007922755.1 Pedetes capensis
CTGCCCTAACAGTCTGCTCTACTCTGCCTTATACCCCTATTTTGTTTAATCCATACTAACAAGCCGTGTTTTACCAAGTTACAGGTTTTAAGCTGGGAGGGTGCCTCATGCCTGTTGTCCCAGCTGGCCTGGAAACTGAGACAGGTGGATCGCTCCAGCCAGGAGGTAGTGGGCACTCTGGGCAACATATCGAGGCCCCACCTCCAAACAAGCAAACATAAAAAACAGGGCACAGGTTTTCTGATGCTCTGTGAGGTATGAGAGTTATCGGCATTTAAGCATAATGGGAGTTGTAGTAACAAAAACTAACAGGCTGGTTTGTTGTTGTTGTTGTTGTTGTTTGAGATAGGGTCTCGCTAAATTACTCAGACTGCCTCTGGTCTCAAACTTGCGATCCTCCTGCCTCTGCCCCCTAAATCGCTGGGATTACAAGTGTGTACCACTTTACTGGGTTCTAACAGGCTATTTTTAATACTGCAGGTTTAACACACAACCCATACCAAATCAGGACTCTGGTGTGCAGTACCCAACACATTTTAAATGCTCATAGTAGTTAAAACTCTCAATGCCTTCAGCTGCCGAGACAAATCCACAAATGGGCGGCTTGGGAACCACAGGCACTGTTCGCTCATGGGTCTGGAGGCAGAAGTCCAAGATCCAGGCAAAGTCAGATTCCGTGCCTGGGGCCCTGCTCTCTGGATGGCGGCCACATGCCTTACTGTCCCCACATGGTCAGGGATTCCCTGGGCCCCTTGATAAGGGCACTAATTCCAACCCAGAGGGCTCCACCCTCAGGTCCTGATCCCTTTCTCAAAGCCCTGCTCCTCACACAACCACCCCTGAGATGAGGATTTAGCAGATGAAGTGGGGATGAGGGATGATCTTTGGGGACACAGACACTGAGACCACATAGGACGGGTCTCCTTCCTGGGGGAAAAGCCATTGGTACAGTCAAAACTCTTCCCTCCTGGTCCCAGTGGGCATTTTCTCACCCCAGCAGGGGCTCTGCTACAGAGGGAAGTGCTAAGTCACCTGACCACATTTTTTTATCTTCTTTATACTTTTCTTTCCTTTTTTTATTTTTTTGCTGTCCTGGGGAGATTGAACCTGGGGCCTCACACATGCTTTGCAAGTCTTCTGCCACTGAGCTGCACCCCAGGCCATTTTTCCACTTTTTATCTTGAGACACGGTCTCACTAAATTATACAGGCTGCCTCTGCCCTCGAACTTGTGATCCTCCTGTCCCTGCCTCTGGAGTCGCTGGGATGAGAAGCATGTGCCACTGTACTCAGGGCCCCTTCTGAAGAAAGTCTGTCCTTTTAGCTGACATCAGAGCAAAAAATGGAGCCTGCAGGAAAGCTAAGGGGCCTCTGCCCAGGAGCCCCCCATCGGCACCCTCAGGGAGGGTTGGGTCTTGGATCCTACCATGCTCTGCACAGTGGGAACAGGACTGTTCTCCAGGGCAGGTGACAGGGTTAGGGGCCTCAGGAAAGACCCCAAAGCACTGAAACCTGGGCTGGGCTGAGACAGCCAGCCAGGACCTGCGCAGGCCAGAACCCTACTCTTGGTGTCAGTACCCTGCCTTTGGACAGGGCCCATCCCCACCATCTACAAAGATTGTGGCAGTTTGCCTGGGCTTTGGCTGTTACCAGCACAAGGTTCTCTTCAGTTAGCAGCTTCCTCCTGGGACATTCTGAGGCCCGTTGGCTTCAGGTGAACCTTCTAGAGGCTCAAAAGACCCCAGAGTTTGGTAGTGCCTGTGTTGAGCTCAGGGTCCTGGTCTGCAAGACAGGCTCAGCCCTCCTTCTGCCTTCCTCACAGGGAGCCTGGAACGTGGACAAAGGCTCTGCGGGAAGTGGCCGCAGTGGGGTTCAGCAGTGCAGTGCCACCTCGAGTGTCTGAGGCCCTGGGTTTGATCCTCAGCAACACAAACAAACCACACTGTAAGGAAATATTGTGGGATTTCCAGTGACATCGATGCCCTGCATCTTTATCAGAGTGGAGGCTCAGTGAGACACCATTCGACCCCAGGGGCCTCCAAGGAGCCCTTCCCTGGGCACGGTGCCATGGCCTCCACGGATGTTTTCCCACACCAAGTGCTTCTGCTCCTTTCATTCGTGTCAACTCCCACCATCAGGAACACTGTTCACCAGGGCAGGACACGGTTCACTCCTCTGTCCTGTCCCCAGGACCTGAAAAATGCCCTGCTCCCCGTATAAGTCCAAACTTGTTCCCTCTGTTAGGTGACTCTCTAGCCGTCACCTGTGAAATTGTATTGTCCATCAGGGTTTGTCTCCAAGGCCCTCAGGTGGGCAGGAAGGATGTTCACTGGACCCTGGACCCCACCTGCCCCTGCCCGGAGGGACAAAAAACAGGAGTGCCCGGGAGAAAACGGGACACACAGGAGAGAACAGAGCACCAGGAGAGAACGGGGAACCAAGAAAGAACATGCTGGGCCCAGGTGATTTTCATGACTCTTAGGGCCCTGGCAGAGGACAGGAGGTGTGACGTGGGTTCCAGGGATGCAGAGGGCATGGCTGCGGGGTGGCAGGAAAACCCTGTAGACAAATACACCTGAAGTACAGGGTGGGGCCAGAGGCGTCCAATGGATGGGGTCCATCGGGACACCAGGTGAATTAAATCCTGATCTCTGGATAAGTTTCACTCTGTGTTTATTTTTATTTGGGGTCCACTTCTCTGCAGGCCCTGTTTTCTCTCCTGTCTGGCATCCAGCACATGAACTTTCTTGTTCTGGGGGCTTGAGGGCCCAGAACCCAGCTGAAGGTAGCAGGGCCCACAATGCTCAGAATGGGCTTCAGTCCACAGAGAAAACCCTTCTCCTGGCCCTTTCTCCTTCCCCTTCACTCAGCAAAGGGTTGCAGGGGGACCTGGCTGCTGTCTGCTTTGGGGCCAGGCATAGGTACCTGAGGTCCCCATACCCAAGGATGATGCTGGCCCTCACCTCTCTGAGCCACTTGTCAGTGGACACAGAGGGACTGTGGGGTCTTTGACTCCGTCAGGGCCCTCTGAGCTGCCTGGGCTATGGCATGTTCCAAAAACTGGTGCCAGTGCCTGGCCCATGCCTGCCCCAGAGCAGAAAGGCCCCCACTTGCCCCCCAGAGCACCCTGACACCCCTGGCCGAGAAGTGCCCACAACACATGATAGAAGGTGTACCAGGGGTCAGGACAAGCCTGCCAGACCCATCTGTAGGGTTCAGGAGGCTGGGGAGACGTTGAGGACGGGAAAGGGGGCAAGTGTGGGCCGAGTGCAGCACTGTGGGCACTGGGGTCCCGGGTCCAGGTGCTCCCTAGCGGGCAGGAGCCTCCCTTGCCAGAGGCCCTGCAGCTTGTGATTCACAGCAGGAGCTCATCACCAGGGGCTTGGAGGCTGCACAACACCCTTCCCCACGCAAGCCAATGCTGACTGACAGTGGAGCAAAAGCTCAAGAGCTGGGCTCCCTGTGCCTTAAGGCAGGACAAGCTGAAGTGAGATCCCCTGGAGGATCCCAGGAGGGGCCCCAGGACAGACTGAGACCCCATCCTCCCTCCGCTCCCCAGCCCCAGCCCACTGCCAATTGAACAAACGAGGTCATCTGACACTGAATCCCTGAAACAGACTTTCCATTGCCAAGATGCTTCCAAGTGTAGGGGACAAGGAACGAGGGCGGGACTGAAGGAGTAGAGTGGGAGTCCTTTTCCTCTGTTCTCTAGTTTCATATGGAATCTCATATAGAAAAGGCTACCTCTAAAAACAGCTGATGAAATAGGCTTTACAAACCACTTCCACTTAGCAAAACAGCAAACATGAATCAGGACCTTATTAGCCAGCAGTGCAGGCTGGGTACAACGGGAAGGATCGATTCACCTGGCAAATCATCCTCCAGCTGCCTGTCCCCTGCACTGACGGGGTGGGGATGGAGGTCTCCCAGCAGCTCCTGCCGTGACTCTGTCTCTGCATCTCCTCTGATGACTTCACAGCTCTCATTTCCCTCTCTGAGACTCACACCTTCCCATCTCAGAGGTGGGCAGGGGCCCTCTCTCCTCACCTGGCCTGAAACTGTCTCCTTACGTCATACTGGAAATCAGGAGATAGGAAATGCAGCCTTGACGCTACTGGCTCAGGCATGGGGCGATTTCAGTGCAACCTCTGTATCTGAAGGATCTTCTCTTGGTCCTCATTTTGGAAGGACAGTTTCACTGGATACAGAATTATTGATTGCTAGGGTTTTTGTTTGTTTGTTTCATTCAATACTGAATCTATTGACCTGTTTCCTTCTGGCATCCAATATTTTTGATGAGAAAGCTAATGATGAATTTCTGGGGAAACTATGATGTTAATAATGTGCCTTATTATATCTTTTAAACAAAACATTATAATGTCGGATGCATTTTATCCACACTTTAAGAAGAGTCAGAATTTAAAGAAAAGGGAATGTGCCTAATGCAGACATCATGAGGCCTTTGAAAGGTATTACAAAATTTTCAAGCCACAAACAAAAAGGACACTGAAGTGTCCTACAGATTTTAATGTCTACAAAATTACTCTCAATCTCTGTAACCTACTTAAGCAAAAACTTTTGGAGTCTTTTCTGTATTAAAGCAGAAAAGCAGCCCGGCATAGTGGTGCATGCCTGTAATCCTGGCAATTCAGAGGGCAGAGGCTGGAGGATCACGGATTGGAGGCCAGAATCAGCCTAAATGACCTAGCAAAACTCTGTCTCAAGATACGAAAAGGGGGCAGGGTACAGCTCAGTAGTAGAGCACTGGAAAAGTCTGTGCAAGGCCCTGGGTTCAACAACCCAGTGTCACACACACACAAAACCTCCACAAACTAAGTAAGTGGGAAAGGCCTTCGAGATGAAAAGATGAGACCCACACCAAGGGTGATGCCCAGCATAACTGGCCCATTTGTTGCCCTGACTTCACAGTGGCCACTGTGAAGTCATAAGAAACACCAGGTATGTAAGGAAGCAGCCTGGGCTGGATTTTCTTCCACAAAGTACAGGGAGTGCTTGGTTGGTGACCTGTGGGACTCAACATAGCTAGTTGTTTGGTGGTTTTCTGGTTTTGGTTCTTTTGTTTAGGTTTGGGGTTTATATTTGTGCTTATTTTCAGTTTGCCTTTTCTGTTTTTTGAGGATGAATTTCTGGTTATTTCTTTTTACTTTTTAATTTTAGTTTGTTTTTCTTGTTTGTTGTGTTTTTGAGTTAGCATCGTCAGTGTTCTGCCTACGATGAGTAGCCAGAGTAGTCAGGGTGTAGCTAGGCAGCTGGGCCTCGTGGCCCACTCCTCTGACGAGGAGGTCCTCACCGCGCAGTACAGCATCGTGGGGCTCCTCAGCGAGGGGGGCTATGGCCAGGTCCACCTGGCTTACCACCGCCTCACGGGGACCCCAGTGGCCATCAAATTCCTGCCCAGGACAGAGGACAGGAGGAGCATGAATCAGTTTGAAGTGGGTGTCATGAAGACCTTCGAGCACCCCAATGTCATTAGGCTCTTCCAGGTCATCGTGACCAAGACACGCATCTACATGGTGATGGAGCTGGCAGAGGGGGGCAACCTGCTGGACTGGCTGGAGGCGACTGGCCCCATGACGGAGGATGAGGCCCGAAGAACCTTCAGGAAGATCTTGCAGGGCATGTGCTACTACCACAAGTGGGGCTTTGTGCACAGATATCTCGAGCTGGAAAACATCCTGATGGACAATGCGGGCAACGCCAAGGTCAGTGACTTTGGGCTGGGCACGAGATAGAGGGTCAGGCAGGACCTGGCCAATATCTATGGCCCTTATGCCTATTTGGCCCCTGAAGTCTTCCTCTACCTAAGCTATGATAGCATCAAGGTGGACAGCTGGAGTCTGGGGGTCCTCCTCTATATCTTGGTCACCATGTGCCTCCCTTTCTATGTGGACACATTGGAGGAGCTGCGGGAGCTGGTGGTGAACTGAAGATATAAAGTTCCAGCCCACTTTTCAGATGAACTCCGAAGCATCATAAGTGAGTTACTGACTATTGACCCTGAGGAAAGGCCCACGCCAGAGGACATCCTGTACCATCCGAGGCTGAGCCAAGGGGAAGACTATTCACCCAGTGCTTCCAGTGAACTCTCCTGAACCTTGTGGACCCTACCATCATGCATACCATGAGCAATATGGGTTTTGACCAACAGGTGAGGACATCTTTGCAAAGGAGAACTTTCAACCACATGATGGTCACATACCTTATGCTGGAGTGCCAGGCACGCCAAGGGGATGGTCACACCACCTCAACTTAGGCCCGCATGACCAGGGCCTGTGCCTTCTTTGTCACCCACAGATCCTGCCACCTTCTGTCGCCCAGCAAAGCAGAGTGGCAGCGACCTAGCCCTTAGCCTCTTCGCCCTCCTTCCCTCTCATCAGCTGCCTGGGCAGGAGCGGTTAGGGCAGAGAGTCACCAGGGCAGCCTCCCTACCTAACATTTACCTCCGCCCCATCTGCCACATTGCCCCCCCCCCAGACTAAAGAGGCACAGACCCAGACCTCCCACTAGAAGCCCACTCTGCAGCGACGTGACAGGAGCCAGGCCTGGGAGCGTGTGACTGGGATGATCGCCTCCTGCCTCCAGAGTGTGTTCTGCTGCTGCCTGCCTGCCCCAGAGACACGCCTGATGGTCAAGAAGAAAGAACCTCCGGTCCCAAAAACTTGCCCGAAACTCAAAAAGAAAGTCGCCCCAATGCCAGCAGGGAGGCTCAACACAAGGTACGTGGGCATTCTGCTGCCCTCCAAATTGTCCTCTGCAGAAGGCATGCACTCAAGGACACCCAAAGCTCCTGGACACAGGAAGTCCCCCTGCCCTGCTTGGAACACGCTGCTCAGATTGTCTGTCTGTCCTGGGTCATTTCCCCACCCCTGCTCTTCTCCCAAGTTTCTGGGGTACCAAAGATGGTCCTTAATAAACTCCTGATTCTCACAAACCTCATAATAAAATTAAAGAGGCTCACAGGTATCCCACTGTTTTATCCTGCTGCTTCACGCCCTCTTCACCCAGGGCCAGGCTGAGCAGCTTCATTTCAGCTGTGGGTGCTAATGTGGTACTGGGGTTAATCCAAGAGCCTAAGGGAAACCTGACTTCAACGAGGTCACCGCAGTAGCACCACATGATTAAAGGTGCTCTGAGCTGCCCTCAGGCAGAAATGTAGATCTTATGTGTGACCTTCAGACACGCAGGTCACCGGGTTCTCATATTCAGAAAGACTAAGGAACGTCAGTGCTACTGACCTGTGCCCATTCAGCTGAGATGTGGACAACAGCATGATGAAGTCTTGCGACTTTGTGATGTGTTGGGAGTCAGAGAGGTGGCCAGGGTGTGGTCCCCAAAAGAGCATGGGGGCCCCTTGTGGATGCTGAGTTCCTTGACTGTGTGATGCAAGGAGTCCGCTCTTTCCATGGTGATGTTTCCTCCTCCGAGCAGTGGCATGGGACAGTTCCTCTGGGAGTCCTGACCCAGGTCCTTCGTCCAATCGAGTGTTCAGTGGGAGCTGAACAGCAAGCCAGGTGTCCTGGGGGTCAGAGGTGAAGTTATAGCAAGAGAAAACCATCCAGGTATTTCACATGATGGGATGGGTCCTGTCATCACAGACCCACTGTGTGCTCCAGCTCCACAGACATGTTCACTTCCTGGCCCTAGCAAGGTGCCCACAACTGCCAAATGTTGTCCCTATACATTCACGGCCCTGCCCAAATCCTATCCCTGACTGACAGCTCACCAGGCTGTGGTTTTCTTTATCTCCTCATCAGAGCAGAATCCCACCTGCCAGGATCCGCACCTCTGGGGGCCAGTCTCACAGGCACTAAAGCCACACCTCAGTGTCAAAAAGTCCGATCTCCACTTCAATCCTGCTTAGGCCATGTGTCGCACTGCGAAGCCAAACAGACTCAATTTCTTCCTCTGACACAGCCCATCAGCCACTCCTCCTACAGTGAGGATAAAATCTAAGCAAGATCCGGTGTGTAATCAGCTTTCCATCACCGTTACAAAACCCTGAAGTGACTCAGTTAAAAGAAAGAAAGGTTTATTTTGGCTCACAGTTTGAGGTTTCTGTCTGTGGACAGCCAGTACCATTGTTTTAGGTGTGTGCAGACCAGATCATCATGGCAAGGAGCAAGTAATATAAAAAATGTGCTCATCTCATGGCAGCCAACAAGGAAAGGGAGAGTAAATAACCCTAACCCTAACCCTGCCCCTAAGGCCCATGATCAATCCCTTCGTCTGCAGCCTGAGGAATCAGGACATGAGAGGAGCCCTAAGGAGATCTGACATCCTAGAATTAGATATTTTTAGAGTTAAGAGGACTCTTGGGCTTCATCCGGTTCTCCACTCTTACAAGCAGAAACAGAGGCTCAGATAGGTGTTTGACTCATCCAGGAAGATCCTGTAATTAGTGATGTGATCATGATCATACTTAAATCTGAGGCTGACAGGTGCTCAATGTCATAAAACAAATCTATTCTCTATTAAAAAGGGGGGGGGCTGATTCTAAGATACTCATGTTTTGCATAAGAAAAACTGAGGATCAGAGACATTTGGAGCGATTTAGTTTTGAATGAGCCTAATGGCCTCCCTAGGCAGTGGCCTCCACAGTGATCAAGGAACTTCAGAAGGCTTTAAAGCTGCTCCTTCTCAGATCCCCCACCTTGATGGCCTTAGGTAAAGGATTGCTATGGTTATTTGAGTGACTGACATAGAAAGGTTAACTAGCCCTGGTTTGAACAACTATGGGCTGTTAGTTATAGAATGGTCCTGTCCCTGCTGAGAGTCTTTCTTCCTGTGCCCCAGGTGTAAGTATGTGCACCATCTCGCCAAGCTCTGGACATTTCCCTTTGCCTACCCAGATGACCTGTCCCTTCAAGTTCACATGGGCTGCAGGAAGAAGAGAATACCCTCAGCTAGACTTACTAGAGCACCTTAGAGCCATGGTGACATGAATTAGTGTCAGGATTGGCATTGGAACCCAAGATTTCTCTCTCCAATTCCAGAGTCTGCTGTGCTCCATGGGGTTGACTGTCCAGGACTCTGGCCTCTTCTGTTTTACACCTAAGGACTAAGTGCCCCTGAGGTCAGTTCCCACCTTCTCTTTCCTAATGTCCAGATAGTACTTCCCTAAATCTCCAGTGGCCAATCCTCAGTAGTCCTCAATTTCCTAAAAGGTACTCACTGTCCATACCTCATCTCCAACCTGAGTCTACCCTGTCTCTGATCAGGTAGGACCTTGATCCCAGCAACAGCCCCCTGGGGAACGTCAGCACCCCCGTCTATCCCTGTACATCTCTATGCTACACACAGGCTCTGATTAATCCTCCTAAAGCATCAATTGTAAGCCATCACCAATTCTTACAGAAAACACAGAAGCCAAGATAAACCCATGTCACTAGGACTTATTGCTCTTTGTTAAAATATTCTTGAACAGTTGCTAGACACTCCTTTGAGAAATGGTTACTGTCCTGAGCTAGTTGCTTCTCTCCTGCGTGACTGACACAGTACATGTTGTTAAACTTGCTCATGTTTTACCCTTGTAGATCTGCCTTTTGTTAAAGGGAATCTATCCAAACTAAGGAGGAAGGTTAGGAAAATACTCCCCTTGATGGGAAGTTTGGAAATAACCTTTTCTAGAAACTAAAAATCAGAATGCCTGCCCTGTGGCATCTGATCCCATCAGATCTTGGAAACTAAGCAGGGTCAGACCTGGTTAGTACTTGGATGGGAGACCGCCTGGGACCTACAGGACCTACAGGGAGGCCTACAGGCGCTGTAGGATTGGGAGACAGACCCAGCAACCCACCCCCAAAAATCAATCCGCCATTGAAAACCCTATGAACAGCAGAGAAGCACTGACAATAGTGTTTCCCCCACTATATGCAGGGTTGCTATGAGTAGGATACCAACTCAACGGCACCTAACAACAACAAGGGGGCTGGGATTTAGCTCAGTTGGTAGAGCACTGCGCTGCAGTCTCTGAGGTCCTGAGTTCAATTCCCAGTACCGCAAAAATGGGAGAAGGGCCTGGCAATCCACTCCCAAGGCAATCCCAAAACAGACAGCCATTGAAAACCCTATGAGTGTCACTATGAGTCAGATACTGACTTGAGGGCACCTAACAACAACAACAAAAATCATAACAGTCAAATTTAGAATCTGGGGTAGTAGAGCACAGACTTGTTGTTAGGTACTGTCAAGTCAGGTCCAACTCATCAGAATCCTATGTACAACATAACAAAACACTTCCCAACACTGTGCCATGCTTGGATCAAGGTCCTACCCAATCAGAGCTCTTCTGCTATTCATAGGGTTTTCAGTGGCTGATTTTTTCAGGAGTGGGTACCAGGTCCTTCTCCCAAGCCTATAGCACCTGGTATTCCCAGGCGGTCTCCCTTCTAACTACTATCCAGGCCTGACCCTGCTTAGTTCTGAGATCTGATGAGATTGGATGCCAGGGTGGTATAGCAGGAGGCACATACAATTATTGTATGTAGATTTAAATTTTTAAAAAATTTATGCTGAGCTCAGCGGCACACGCCTATATCCCCAGTGACTCAGGAGGTGGAGGCAGGAGGATCACTAGTTTGAGGCCAGTCTCAAAAAAAGAAAAAAGGCCTGAGGGTGCAGCCCAGTGGTAGAGCATTTTGCAAAGTATGTATCAGGCCCTGGGTTCAATCTCAAGTACCACACACACACACACACACACACACACACACACACAAAGTAATTTAAAAAGTACATTTGGCAAGGGAAAGCATGACCAACAGCCCTGTGAAGTTTCCAGGTGGAAACGTTCAGCAGGAAGATACTCAGTGGAAAGCTGTATCCAGTGGCACATACATTTAATCCCAGCACTCAGGAGCCTGAGGCAGTAGAATCATGAGTTTGGGCCAGCCTGGGCCATAGCAAAACCCTGCCTCCACCCCTACTCAGTTGAACGGATATGGGAATCTGGAACTCCAAAATGGCTGGTTAGAGAAATAAATGTGAGCTATCGGTAGGTTTCTGAGATGGAAACCCATCATGATTGATAAATCCAAGGTGTGCAGAAGACCAAGCCCGAAAAGTGTATCAGCATTCTGAGGAGTCTGAGAAGGCAAAGGGAATGAAGCTGCAGAAACACAAAGGAAGCCAACCAGAGAGCTTCACCAAGTCAGTGGTCAGCTGTGCAAACTGCTGCTGAGGGGCTGAGAAAGCATAAGGCTGAGAAGTGTCTGACTGGCAATGCGGATATGACGGTGGAGGCAGAAACTAGACCTAAGTGAGGAGGAAATAAGAGATACAGGGACGGTCCCCTTTAAAGGTAGAAAGGGCAGCCACCCATGGAAGAAGCGGACTCAAGCTAAGGGGAAAATGACTGTGTGCCAGTAGGAATGGGTCCTGGAAAGGGTGGGAGGGCAGAGCTCAGCTTCCTCTGGAAGCCTGGCTGTCATCCAGACCAGACCAGGCCAGGCTTGTCACACAGGATCTGATGACATTGTGCTTCTTGGCCTTCTTACTACCATGAAAATGAAGTATTTCAGCATTTGCTTAGAAATCTATGAGAAAGTCTGACGTGTTCCCAACTCTATCCCAGCAGCTGGCATGGGGCTTGGAACCTCATGGATACCCCATTAATACCTGTGACATGAACGCACTAAAGAATTAATACTTTGATGAAAGCAACCTGGAAATGTGGGTAAATTTATCTAAAGGCAGGCTGTCCAGAGCCTGACACCTGGATATGGGAAGTTATTTTCTGGTTTTTATGTGTGAAGCCTGGTCACCTGATAGTCCTGACTTTGGTATTTCTCACTCAACATTTCTGGCTTCTTACACAGGCTGCCTCTGGCCTCGAACTCATGACCTTCCTCCTGCCACCTCTCAAATCACTGGGATTATAGGCTTGCACCACCTCATTGGGGTGGTAAATATTGAAAACAATATTTACACGTACTGCTTTTACTTACTTCTTAAGGGCTATCCCCATAGCTTACTGCCTTTTGTTTAAAATTCCATAAAAGTGAAAAAAAATCATACAAAAATGAATATAGTGACATGAAAGTACAAGAATTACATTTGTTGTGTTTTTCTTTTTACACAAGTTGCAAAACATGAGGCAAAATGTTATGTTAAAATATTCTTTAAGAGTCTGGAAAGCTCTGTCAGGCGTGGTGGCACACGCCTGTAATCCTAGCAGCTCAGGAGGTGGAGGCAGGAGGATCGCAAGTTAGAGACCAGAGGCAGTCGGTGTAATTTAGCGAGACCCTGTCTCAAAAAGTAAAAGAACAATGGGCTGGGGGCACAGCTCAGTGGTCTAGCACTTGCAAAGCATGCAGGCGCGAGGCCCTGGGTTCAACCCCCAGTACCGGAAAAAAAAAAAAAAAAAAAAAAAAGTCTGGAAAGCTCTAAAAGAAAATATTAGCAGTATGAGGGGCATAATTAAGATTTTCATTCTGTTTATTCTGATTCATCCTAATTTTTTCTCGTATGTATCTAATTGTTTTTGTTTCACTTTGCTTTAGTTGCTGAGACAGGGTCTCATGATGTAGCCCAAGCTGGCCTTGAACTCTCCATCGCCCTGCCTCAGCCTCCTGAGGGCTGAGATGATAAGCACATACCACCACTTCTAGCTTGTGTTTAATTTTTCTATGTTGTTGTCAGGTGCCATCAAGTTGGGTCTGACTCATAGCGACCCATGTACAACAGAACGAAACACTCCCTGACACTGTGCCACGCCTGGGACTATGTCATTGCCTCTCTATTATTCTTAGGGTTTTCAATGGTAGGTTGTTTCAGGATTGTTTCAGGAGTGGGCTACCAGGTCCTTCTCCCATTTTTGTGGTGCTGAGGATCAAACCCAGGAACTCAGAGAGTGCACAGCAGCACCCTATCAACTCAGCTAAACCACAGCCTTCGTATATATTCACTATATTTTTGTATAGTAAGCATAAATTAGTGGAATAATCTGAAGTGTCTAAAAACGCAGAGAGATCCTGAGGAACTGAAATAGCAGGCTAGAAGAAAAATGGTTGGCACAAGCAACAGAGAACTGTAGGATCTGCAGCATGGGCAGAGACAGCTGTTGTTTCCTGCCACGCTAGTGAACTGTAAGAGCCCACTTAGCCTGGTTGTTGCAGAGTGAAAACAGGAAGCTGGGTTTGCCACACAGAAAGAAGGAAAGGAGACTCCTCATCCCACTTCAGCAAGTTGTTTCAACAAATTGCAAAAACAAAAAGACTTAATGAACTTGGAAAGCCTGTTCTATGGAAAGACACAACCCCATAACTTGTTCTTAGGTCTATAACCACAGGTATAGGCAATGAAGCATGCCTGTAATCCCAGAGACTCAGGAAGCTGAGGCAACAAGATGGTTGAGTTCAAGGTCAGAGACAGCTTGTACAATTTAGAGAAAGCCTGTCTCAAAGTAACAAATAAAATAGAAATCCAAAGATGGGTCCCAAGATTCCCACCCTCATGTACATATCCCATATAATCTTTCCCCTTTGAGTGACTATGATGGGACATCCCTCACGTTACATTTTATGGAAGAAGAGACTTTTCATATATAATGTAATTACATTCCTAGTCAGTTGTTTGCTGGGATTTAGCTCAGTTGGTAGAGCGCTGCTCTGCAGTCTCTGAGGTCCCAAGTTCCATTCCTAGCACCACAAAAACAGGAGAAGGACGTGGCAACCCACTCCCGAGGCAATCCCAAAACAATCAGCCATTGGAAATCCTATAAGGGTTGCTATGAGTCGGGCATGACTTGACGGCACCTAACAAGTCAGTTGTTATTGTTAGGTGCTGTCCAGTCAGGTCTGACTCATGGTGATCCTACATAAAACAGAACTTAACACTCCCCAACTCTGTGCCAGGCACATGATCTTTTTCATGTTTAAGTCCATGGTTACAGCCTCTGTCTCTATCAATACATCTAATTGAGGGTTTTCTTTTTCATTGACCTGCCACTCTGCCAACCATCATGTCCTCCTCCAGAAATTGGTCCCTCCTGACTACATGTCCAAAATATGTAAGACACAGTCTAGCCATCCTTGCTTCCAAGGAGCACTCTGGCTATACTTCTTCTACAGATCTGTTGGTTCTTTAGGAAATCCATGGTATATTCAATATTCGTCTCCAGCACCAGAATTCAAAAGCATCAATTCTTCTCCAGTGTCCCTTATTCAATGTCCAGCTTTCACAACTGCACGATGTGACTGAAAATACCATGGCATAAGTCAGATGAACTTTTGCCTTCAATGTGACATCTTTACTTTTCAACATTTTAAAGAGGTTTTTTGCAACAGCCTTTCCCAATGCAATGGATCTTTTGATTTCTTGACTGTTGCTTCCATGGCACTGACTGTAAAACCAAATAAAGCAAAGTCTTGGACATCAATCTTTTCTTCATTTATCATGAAGCTGTATACTGATCCAATCATAAGGATGTCTTGATACTGAGGCACAATCCACACTGAAGGCTGTGTTCTATAATCTTCACCAGTAAATGTTTCAAATCCTCTTCACTTTCAGCAAGCAGAGTTGTGTCATTTGCATAACATCAGTTGTTAATACGTAGATTCCTCATGAGTGCTCTGGTATTTCCATTCTTCTCAATGTTGTTGTTGTTAGGTGCCATCGAGTCAAGCCCGACTCATAGTCACCCTATGTACAGAAGATCAAAACACTTCTCGATTCTGTGCCAGGCACATGATCTTATTTATATTTAAGCCCATTGTTGCAGACACTGTCAATCCATCTGATGGAGGGTTTTCCTTTTTTTTCATTGACCTGCCGCTCTCCCTAACATGATGTCTTTCTCTAGGTATTGATCTCTCCTGACAACATGTCCAAGATATGTAAAGCGCAGTCTGGCCATTCTTGCTTCCAAGGGACACTCTGGTTGCACTTCTTCTAGGACAGATCTGTTGGTTCTTTTGGCAGTCCAAGGTATATTCAATAGACATCTCCAGCACCACAATTCAAAAGCATCAATTCTTTTTCTGTCTCCCTTGTTCAATGTCCAGCTTTCACAACCACACAATGTAAGTGAAAATACCATGGCATGAGTCCAGACACACCTTTGTCTTCAATGTGACGTATTTTGCCACAGCTTTTCCTAGAGCAATGCATCTTTTGATTTCTTGATTGCTGCTTCCACGGGTGTTGATTATAGACCCAAGCAAAGCAAAATCTTGGACAACCTCAATCTTTTCTCCATTTATTGTGAAGTTGCATACTGGCCCAGTTGTAAGGACTTTTATTGATGTTTAGTCGCAGCCCATGTTGAAGGCTGTGATCTTTGATCTTCACCAGTAAATGTTTTAAATCTTCTTCACTATCAGCAAGCAGAGCTGTGTCATCTGCGTAATGCAAATTGTTAATGAGTCTTCCTCCAATCCTGATGCCACATTCTTCCCCATAAAGTCCAGCTTCTCAGATTATTTGCTCAGCATTTAAATTGAAGAGATATGGTGAAAGTATACAGCCCTAACACACACCTTTCTCAACTTTAAACCAGGCTGTTTCTCCTTGTTCTATTTGAACAACTGCCTCCTAGTTCACGTACAGATTCCTCATGAGTACAATTAGGTGCTCTGGTATTCCCATTTTCCGAAGTGTTACACATAATTTATTATGATCCACACAAATGCCTTTGCATAGTCACTAAAACATAGGCAGACATCTTTCTGGTATTATCTGCTTTTGGTTAATATCCACCTGACATCAGCAATGATGTCCCTGGTTCCCCGCCCTCTTCTGAATACCACTTGATTTTCCGGTAATTCCCTATCTATATACTGCTGCAGGTGCTTTTGAATGATCTTTAGTAAAATTTTGCTTGCATGTGATATTAATGATATTGTCTGATAGTTTCTACATTCAGGTGGATCCCTTTTTTGGGAATAGGCACAAATATGGATCTCTTCCAGTCAGTTGGCCAAGTAGCTGTCTTCCAAATCTGTTGGCATAAACATGTTAACACTTCCAGTGCTTCATCTGTTGTTGAAACATCTCTACCGGTATCCCATCAATTCCTGGAGCCTTGTGTTTCACCAGTTCTTTCAAGGCAGCTTCCACTTCGTCCTTCAATACCATTGGATCTTCTTCATATGCCACCTCTTGGGATAGTTGGTCACCTACCTATTCTCTTTTATATAATGACTCTGTGTATTCCTTCCATCTTCTTTTGATGTTTCCTGCATCATTTAATATTTTCCCTGTAGAATCTTTCACTGCTGTCACTCAAGGCTTGAATTTTTTCTTCACTTCCTTAAGCTTGAGAAACACAGAGCGTGTTCTTCCCTTTTGGTTTGATCCACACAATCAAAAGCCTTTTCATAGTAACACAGACAGACATCTTTCTGCTATTCTCTGCTTTGGTCTAATATCCATCTGACATCAGCAATGATGTCCCTGGTTCCATGCCCTGTTCTGAATCTAGCTTGATTTTCTGGCAGTTCCCTGTCTATACAATACTGCAGTTGCTTCTGAACGATCTTTAGCAAAATTTTTCTTGTATCTGGTATTTATAAGCCAGTGAATGACAGCCTATTAGCCTATGAATGAGGGGCACTTTCAAATACAGTGCCAGAAAAGAGAGGCCCCCAGGCCAGGAAAAGACTGGGGAAGAGTTGCCTCCTCAAAGTAGAGTGGACCTTAATGACAGGAATGGTGTAAAGCCCCTTGGACTTCCTTCTGTTGATGTGGGATGACTCAAAACGAGAAGAAACACAGTGCCTTGCAACACTGGACTCAAACATAAACAGACCATGTGCATGGGGCAGTGTTGGGTAGTGTTTCGTTCTGTTGTACTTAGGGTTGCTGTGAAGTCACATCCGACTCAATGGCATGCAACAACTGAGATCAATGCATTTCTGGGAGATAAAAAAAGCAAGCCCGATATATTACTCATTTTCTCCTTCTCCTCCTCCTCTGCTGGCTCCATCTGGCATACATCTTGCACTTTCACTGCTGTCCAAAAGAACTTACCTGCCAAGGAGGGCTGGAGTCAATAGCATATTCTACAGATTCTGCATCTGGCATGTTTTGGCATACCTTATAACCCTGATTTTTACTAAGACATGTTTGGATATACCTAGTATTAATGTGCATATTTGACCAAGACTATAAAACCCATTACCAGTCTTCCCTCCTCACCTTCATGCTCCACTGCCACACTGGAACAATTCTGGAATCTCTACAAAAGCCT
The DNA here is from genome assembly GCA_007922755.1 of Pedetes capensis. Lineage (NCBI taxonomy): Eukaryota > Metazoa > Chordata > Mammalia > Rodentia > Pedetidae > Pedetes > Pedetes capensis. The sequence continues at coordinate 17,209 of VMDO01009834.1, forward strand.
GAACCAAACTAGACCCCAGAGTCTCAGAAGGCATGCATCTCCTGGAGAAGGCACTCAGCAGCCTTAGGCACTTAAACAGCAAGGAGTACCAAGACTCCCTTCTCTATCATGATTCTGATCTCTAACTTCCATCAATAGAAATTCCATTTGCTGGTGGCTGCCACCTACCATTACACTAAGATCTGCTAGGCTGGAGTGTAGTAGCTCAGTGGTAGAACACCTGCCTCACATGCATGCATGAGGCTCTGAGCTCATCCTCAGCAGTGCAAATAAAGCAAAAATAATTAAAAATGATCTGCTAAATCATTTTGTGGAAGAACACATATGGTAGACTCCATTAAAGTCTGGATGTTGAGGAGACAGTACACCATGGATGGCCAAAGCTATCTCAAGAAAGATTCCAAAGAGTCTAAGAGCAGCCAAGTAAGCTATATATAACCTGTCGTTTGCTGAATTAGCAACACTGTAGGTAAAGAAAATTATTTTCTAGCCCAGCTACTTCTCCCAAGCCTGGTAATGATACAAACTACTCACAATTCAACTGCAGCCAGAGTTTTTCATTTTCATTAAAAATAGAAGTAGCCTTTTTTCAGCACTGGATCACAAACTATAATTATTTCCTCTGTAACCTCTTAGGAATGAGGAATTGTTGTCCAGACATGACAAGAGAAAACAATCAAATTGGTGGGCTGGTGCCTATTCCACTTAGTTATCATTGATCTTCCTGTGTTAAACTTTGCTCTACCACTAGGTTGTGCCCTCAGCCCATTTCTTATTTTTAATTTCGAGTCAGGGCCTTGCTAAATTATGCAGGCGCCTCTGGCCTCAAATTCATGATCCTCCTGCCTCCGCCTCCCAAGTCACTGGGATTTCAGGTATGTGCCACCACACCCAGCTCATGTGCTACAAATTCTAAACTCAAACATAAATTCCTATTTTCCTGTCCTTAAATTTATTCACCACCAAATAAACATTTTAATCTATTTACCTGGATAGCAATGCCTGCAAGCCAAAAGTACCACTGAAGCAACATAGCAGACAGCAGTATTTGTGCAATTAAAATAGTATATAACAAAAAAACACAAATAGAAGCCACGACGTATTAGAAGCATGCAGCACATTCCAGCTTCTCATCAAACAGCCAGCAAACAGCTACTCAGCATGATGAGTGGCTGAGGGGAAGCACTGATATTTAATGACAGACAGATTGGAGAGACCCAGAGACCTTGTTTGTTGAAAAGAGAAACAGCACATCACCAAGCCCATAGCAGCCCAGAAGCAGGGCAGAGAGAAGGTGTAAGAGGCAGGGAAAGGGAGAACAGAGCCTTTGAGAAAAACTGACCCCAAAACATGTAGAACCAAGCCTTGTGGCATACACCTGTAATCCCAATGATTCAGGAGGCGATGGCAGGAGGATCATGAGTTTTAGGCCAGAGGAAGTCTATGTAACTTAGCAAGACCTTAACTCAAAATAAAAAATAGGCTAGGGGTGCAGGCCAGTGGTAGAGCACTATAAAGTATGTGTGAAGCCCTAGGTCTGACTCCCAAGTAGTGGAAGAAACAAACAAAAAACAGATGCAGAACAGAAAGGCAGTCTGACTTTAGCTGCTCTGGAAACTGCCCAGCAGGCTGATGCTTCAGAGGGATTCCACATCTTTCAAGGAAAAAGCATGGGGCTCACCTTAAGGAGGTCACACAAAAGCTTGCTGCATTAGAAAAACCAAAGTGTAGAACTCACAAAAGTATTGCCACTCTCTGCTGGCCAATGTCTGTGGCCCAGGCAGAACACCACTGAAGCAAACTCACTGAAAAATATGGTATATGCAGTGTAATTTGGGTCAGAAACAGAACAAAGTGGAGCTCCCTTTAAGACTAGTGGCTTGGGCCACCAGCTAGAGGGATGGAAGACAGAGCAGGCAACTAAATGCAGGACTGGGCCTCAGAAAAACCACAGTTGTGGGTGGTATAAAGCACAGGGCCTGCCGCGCCCCCTCCACTCAGTAGTCTGTTGCCTCACTCTCCATGTGGGCTTTGCAGGGCACCTGAGATCCAAATACACAGCACAGTATGACCCTGGAAGAGCGACCTGCATGAGCATGCCAGTGGAGAGACAATACTTTAAACTTTTTAAACTTTATGAACTTTTTGTATGCAGATTGCTAAGTATTGCTAAGTATATATATTTTTCATATATACACACACACACACACACACACACACACACACACACACACATTGTTAGGTGCCGTCGAGTCGGTATCCCACTCATAGCGACCCTCATAGGGTTTTCAATGGCTGACTGTTTCGGGATTGCCTTGGGAGTAGACTGCCAGGCCCTTTTCTCATTTTTGCAGTGCTGGGAATTGAACTCAGGACCTCAGAGACTGCAGCGCAGCGCTCTACCCACTGAGCTAAATCCCAGCCCATATATACACATATATGTATATAGATATGTGTGTGTATATATATATATATACATATATATACATACATACATACATATATATATGTATATATGATACGCTTTTGATTACTTTTTCCTCTTTCCTCCTGTTGAGACAGGACTCATGTAAGTTCAAGGCCAGCAGCCTGGTCTATATACTGAGTCCCAGGCCAGCATGAGCTACACCGTGAGATTCTGCCTCATAAAACCAAAAACTCAAAAAGAAGAGCTACACCAATGCCCCTAAAACTATTCATTCAATAAAATAGAAAGGGAAGGAATACTTTCAAATTCATTCAGTGAAGCCAGTATTAACCTGATATCAAAACCAGACAAGGACACACACAAAAAAACTAAAGGCCAATTTCCTTGATGAACAGATGTGAAAATCCTCAACACAAACATTCACAAACCAAATTCAACATATTAAAAAGATAATGCACCATGATTAAGTTGGTTTCATTCCAAGGATGGTTTAACATATACAAATCAATAAACATAATACATCAAGGACAAAACTCACATGATAATCGGTACAGAAAATGCATTTGACAAAACTCACCATCTGCTCATAATAAAAGCCCTTAAGAAATTAGGTATAGAAGGATCATATCTCAACATAGCAAAGGCTATATACAAAAAATACGTAACAAACATCATACTGAAGGGGAAAATGAATGTATTTCCTCTAAAATCAGGAATGACACAAGGATGTCCATTTTCACTGCTCTTATTCAACTTGGTACTTGAAATTTTAACTAGAACAATAAGCTAAGAGAAAGAAATAGAAGGGATACAAATAGGGAACAAGTAAAAATATCCCATTTGCAGACAATAAGCCCATAGTTAGAAGACACTAAAGGCTCCATAAGACTTTTGTTGTTATCGTTAGATGCTGGCAAGCCGATGTCTGACTCATAGCGACAGTTTTATTATTGTTTCTCTGTTAGTCATAAGGTTTTCACTGGCTGGTTGTTTTTTTTTGGAAGTGGGTTGCCGGGTCCTTCCCTCAAGCCTACACCACCTGGTATTCCCAGGCAGTCTCCCATCCAGGTTCTAACCAGGCCCAAACCTGCTTAGCTTCTGAGATCTGATGGGATCGGATGCCACAATGGCACAGCTGACCCGATAAACTCAGCAAAAGAAGCACAGTACAAAGTGAACATACAAAAATCAGTTGCTATTAGGTGCTGTCAAGTCAGGTCCAACTCACAGTGACCCTCTGCACAACAGAACCAAACACTCCCCCAATTCTGTGCCAGGCATATGATCGTTTTTATGTTCAAACCAACTGTTGCTGCCAGTATGTCTTTTAAGTGCCTTCCAACCCAGGGGATTCATTTTCCAGCACTGTATCTGACAGTGTTTCTCTGCTACTCATGAGTTTTCAATGGCTGTTTTGGGAGGGAGTGAGTGAGTCATGTCCTTCTCCCTAGTGTGTCTTAGTCTGGAAGCTCAGCTGAAACCTGTCCACGATGGGTGGACCTGCTGGTTATCTATAATACCAGTGGCACAGCATTCAGCTATCACAGCAACACACAAGCCCCCATAGTACCGCAAACTGATAGACATTTAATACAGTAAGAAACCTGCTGAAAAAGAAATCAGGAAAACAGAACCATTCACTATAGCCTCAAAAACAAAATAAACCTAACCAAGAAGGCAAAGTAGCTGAGATTTAGCTCAGTTGGTAGAGCACTGCGCTGCAGTCTCTGAGGTCCCAAGTTCAATTCCCAGCACCACAAAAATGGGAGAAGCGCCTGACAATCCACTCCCAAGGCAATCCCGAAACAATCAGCCATTGAAAACCCTATGAGGGTCACTATGAGTCGGATACCGACGCGACGGTACCTAACAACAACAAGAAGAAGGCAAAAGACCTCTACAATGAAAACTTTAAAATGCTGAAGAAAGCTTTCCTTCCACGCCTTTTTCTTCCTTTCTCTCCACTCTTCACCAACAACCACATGCACGTCTGTCCCTTCTCTGAGGGCTGCCATCTGCTCTGTTTATCCACATAATTTTTTTCTTCTAAAAGCCCACTTACCTCTCCTGTTCCTTTAAGCTTTTTTACCTTCTCCTAGGGAATAGAAATATTCTTATGCCAGTTCACCTGGGAACAAATATTTTTCCAAGTTCCTTTGCAGATCTACCTAAGCTTCTCCAGGTGCCTCGGTTTTCCCTGTAATTATTCCTTAAATGTGTGCTATCCTTAATAAACCCTGCATCCGTATCACTGTGGTATCCCATCCCGTCAGATCTTGGAAGCTAAGCAGGGTCAGGCCTGGTTAAGTACTTGGATGGGAAACCACCTAGGAATACCAGGTGCTACAGGCTTGGGAGAAGGACCCGGCAGTCCACTCCCCACCACCAAATAATCAGCCATTGAAAACTATGAATAGCAGAGAAGCATGACAACAGTGTTTTGCCAGTTGTATATATGGCTGCTGTGAGTCAGACATCGATTTGATGGCACTTAACAACATCCTTAATAAACTTATTCTGTACTCTTTAAAAATAATAAGATGCTGAAGGAAAAACCTTAAAGGCATCAAAATGATCTTTATCTCCCATACTCATGGGTCAGCAGAATTAATATTGTTAAAATGGCCATATTATCTAAAGTGATCTACAGAGTCAAGCAATCCCCAACAAAGTACCAGTCATTCTTCCTAGAAAAGCAGAAGAAAAAAATTCCTAAAAATTCATATGGAAGCACAAAATACTCAAACAGCCAAAACAATCTGGAGTAAAATGGGCAACACTGAATATACAATACCCAATTTCAAATTATACTACAGAGTCATAGGAACTAAAAAAGTATGGTACTAGCACCAAAACAGACATGTAAGCCTACAGCCATACCACTGTGGCGTCAGAGCTTGTGAGATCTTGGAAGTTAAGCAGGGTTGGGCTTGGTTAGTACTTGGATGGTAAACTGCCTGGGAATACCTGGTGCTGTAGACTTGGGAGAAAGAATAGGAAGCCCACTCACAAAACAATCAGCCACTGAAAACCCAATGAAGAGCAGAGAAGCATTGACGACAGTGCCGTGCAAGGCACAGTGTTGGGTAGTGTTTCATCTGTTGTGTATAAGGTTGCCGTAAGTCAGACTCAACTCGATGGCACCTAACATGAAAAATCTCACAATGAAACATTATTTTGTACAATTACTATACCCTAAAAAAAAGTTTGAAATCAACAAAGAAAATGTACTCACAGTCCTAAGACAAAATACTTAACTGAAACAGACAGGCAGGTGATTCATCAGGCATGCCTAAACTTACCATCTTGGTAATGGTTACTTATTACAATATAGATACAAAGGAATGAACCTAAGTCTTTAGTAGTTTAAAAAGGCTAGAAATAGTCAAAGAAGGTGTAAGAACAGATTAAGGGTTTTATGAAAAACAGCTTTAGCTCATGGGAACAGAACCTACCTCACAACAGCCTATTACCAAACATTGAGCCCATTTCTAGAAACACATTTATAGTTCAAAGAGTACTTATACAAGACAAGTGAAAAGTCACTACCAAAAGAAGGAGTCACATATTTTAATTTTTTACCAAAATGTACAAACCACTATCTGTCACCATGTAATAGTTTTCTTAAATTTGCAGCTGGAAAACAAGAAGTGGTTCTTGACCCTAAACATAAATTAGAATCACTTCGGAAACCTGAAAATATCTATGCCCAAGCCCTCTTCCAAATAACTTAAATAGCATCTCTGCAGGCATCATGACCAAAAATCACAGAAATAACTATTCTCTTCTTATTAAGCTATGTCATTCTGAAAAATAATCAAACATTGACATGTTACACTTCCTTTTAAAACATATCTACATAACAACTATCTAATTTGCAGACAAGCAAAGAGAGGGAAAATAATTTGTGTAAGGGTGGGGAGAGATGTGTAAAGGTTGATCAGCCAGTACTGAGTTAACAGTTAAACAGAAAAAAGTTCTGGTGTGCTACTGCACAATAAAGTACTGTACACTTCAAAAAGCTAGAGAAAGGATTTCAAAAGTTTTTACCATAAAATGATAAATGCTCGAGGAGATATATTTAACCCTATTTAAACATTTACACAATGTATGCATGTAACAAAACATTACATGGTACTCCATTAATATGTAAATGTTTATGTAAGTTAAATAGTAAGTTTAAAAATTAGATAACATTAAAATCATTTGTATGCTTAAAATACTCAATCCAAGCAATAAGCACATTATTTTATAAGTTCATTCAGTTTCAAAGCAAACTTCTGCAAGCCCTGGGTACAGAGCACTCAAAACACTCATTCTTTTTTATGCTGGGGATGGAACCCACGGCTTTGTGTAAGGGGCAAGCACTTTACCACTCAGCTACACCCCAGGCCCAAAACAATGATTCTTGCAAAGCCTTTTAGAACAAGGAGCCTTTATAAAGTTTATCATGAAAATCTTATCCTAGGGCTTCTTCAGTGGTTGAGTGCTTGCAAAAAGCATGTATGAAGCTCTAGGTTCAACTCTCCAGCACTGCACACACAAAAAAAATTGTATTCTAATCTGTTACTAATTGAGAAATTAGTATCACCTAACTTAGTGGTTCCTATCCAACCACAGCCTGCAGCCACACCACTGTGGCATCTGATTCCGTCAGATCTCAGAAGCTAAGCATAGTAAGGCCTGGTTAGTACTTTGATGGGAGATCATCTGGGAACACCAGGTATTGTAGGCTTGCGAGAAGGACCTGGCAACCCACTCCCCCCAAAAAATCAACTATTGAAAACCTTATAAATAGCAGAGAAGCACAACAATAATTTCTTCTGTTGTACGCAGGGTCACTGAGTCCGATACCAACTCAACAGCACCTAACAACAACAATCCAACAGTAATTGTACAGTTTTAGAGGAAATTACTATACTGACACATTTTCCTTACCCATTTCCTAAGTAGGTAAGGTATCAATTAATACTTTCTAGTTTAGATGGAGGGGCTGGGATTTAGCTCAGTGGGTAGAGCACTGCACTGCAGTCTCTTGAGGTCCCGAGTTTAATTCTCAGCACCGCAAAAATGGGAGAAGGGCCAGGCAATCCACTCCCAAGGCAATCCCGAAACAGCCATTGAAAACCCTATGAGGGTCGCTATGAGTTGGATACCGACTTGACAGCACCTAACAACAAGTTTAGATGGAAATCTCAATCATTCTCTCCAATTGGACTATTCAAAATTTAAAAAATTCTTGCCAAAAGCCCCATTCTAGTAAGCACATGATTTAGAGAAATTCTACCTGGATGGTAACACCACATACCAATTACAAGATATAAATTCCTTTAGAACCAATTCTGTTATGTCAGGACCTGAAAAACTGCTGCCTGGAATCTAGACCACCTGGCTATTGGTTTGAAACTACTGCACAGAGATACATTTATTCTTTGAGTCAGAAGAAAGGACATAAAGGAAAAAAAAACCTACAAAAACCAAAGGGGGCAGATGAGAAGGATGAATGGATGTATCTCTTATAAAAGAAAAGAATAAAATGAAATGAAGAAAAACTACAGGCTTTTTTGATTTGGACAATTAACTCCAAAACCACCAAATATACTATCAGTGAAATAGGAGAAAAAGAAAGTAGAACACTCAAAAAAATTACTCCAACTATGCACATTTACCTCAAGATTCTGATAAAAAGGAAATGTAACTTCTCTGTTGATTCCAAATTCAACACAATACAAAGCAAAGAAAACATTTATTTTACTACTCACACAAGTAATAATTATGCATTTTGAAGTTTACCCACGTAGCTTAAAATGTCAAGTATTAGTTCCCATAGAAGAACCATCTTAACTTTTAATCCTACTGAAAGGATAAAAGAGGAAAAAATTTATTAAATGTTGAGCACTAGCACTTCAAGTGTCACTTTTGTTTTTGGGACAAAACACTTAACCATGATCCAGTCAATAGTTTCTATTTGGTTTCACTAATTACCACTTAACGAACACAGGCTAATGATTTAACAGCTTTCTTATCTGAGACAAATTTAAGTCTAAGATCACATGACCTGACAAGTTAATGTACAAATATTTGTTAAGAACTTACCTATCTGTCAATCATTTTAAAGACTCCATGTAACATACATAGCAATATTTATAACCAGAAACTACACTACCTAGACACATCATTTAGTTTAAGCTCTACCTGAAAGCATGCCACTTTAAGCAAAATCCTAGAAACTTAACTCTCAAGTTATATGGTTTAACAATTCAGTCTTATAGACAAGGGTACACCAGCAATCTGACAAATTGTATTATATGTAATATAAATAAATCTTGAAGTTCTGAAGAATGTCAAGGAGTTGCCAGAGAGATTATATAGTGGCTTTTTTATTTTTCTTTACCTAGAATTATACAAACTCTAAAATTTATCAATTGGTTTATCTTTTTAAATAAACAGCACCAATCTTGCCCACAGATACAATTAAAATTTGACTTTTTCAGTTCTTAGTTCACAAGTTTATTATGAAAAACACTGCAGTGATCCTGTGCAGTAACATCGTCTTACAGGGGGCACAGAAGGGGAAACAGTTCTGTTCAAAACAACTCACCAGGTTCTGACAGTAACAATGAACAACATGGGGCTGAGATTTGAGAAGGGAATAAACTGAGTGCAGACAAATCATACAATTAAATTAAACGGTATCCCTGAAAATAAAACAATTTCAAAACTCACAAATAGAGGGGGGGCCTTGGTACTTATTTTAAAAATGTTCATTAAGCTCCAATGATTGTTTGTTGCTATCCTTATCTACAGTCATGCTGAGTAAAGCTATAGCTAAATGGAAGTTAAATTGTATTCACGAGGTGTTAATGTTTACATCTTATTATCTGCAGTCTCTCAGAGAAAGCAAAAGTAACTACAAATAGCGCTATGCCAGAAACTGGTTTCTTGACCAACAATGTCGCTTCAGCATGCAATGAACTGGTTCACTCTAAAGTGGTCACAGCTGTTGATGACAAGAGGCTTTGTATTTTTATATGGCACATCTTTTGGTCCGTGTGAAAACAAGTTTTTTTTGAATGTTAACTATTTTCTGACACTTTGGAGTTACTGTTGCTCTTTCCATTTCCATTAGGTCAATATATGGTTCATGGCAATACTGTACAAGTTCAAAATTTCATTACAGGAAGTAGTCTGGGGTGCGACGAGTAACATGTGGTTCCCCTCTACGAGGTGCTGGATCAAACTGCAAGCTGAAAAACAAGACAAAATTCACTGTTTCTATTCCCAGGCATCTATGTATTAACAACCGAAATTAAGATCTTCAGTCCTTCCAACTTTACACATTTTTTCCTACCTGATTTCAGATTAGAACAGAAACCTAACTGCAGCAGAATCATGCACTTAATGTTGGGATTTATTTACGTATGTATGTATGTATTTTTGAGACAGGGTTTTGCTGTGCACCCCAGGCTGCCCTTGAAGTTGCATCTATCCTCCTACCTCCGACTCCCAAGTGCTTAGGATTACAAGAGTGCACCACCATGTCTAGCATGGTAGGAGTCTTTTAACTGCTCTCCCCTTTAAAGAGCCAAGGCAGCTTCCGCAAGAGACATGATTTAAGAATGAGTATGTGGGCTATGTATGTAACTCAGTGGTAAAGTGCTTTTACACAATGGGGTTCCTTATAAGATCATTTGAAACAAGGATACTAAGTTAAGTAAATTTTAAAGTGTCTAATATACTATTGGCTGGGATTTAGCTGTTGGTAGAGTGCTGTGCTGCAGTCTCTGAGGTCCCGAGTTCAATTCCCAGCACCACAAAAATGGGAGAAGGGCCTGGCAATCCACTCCCAAGGCAATCCCAAAACAGCCATTGAAAACCCTATGAGGGTCGCTATGAGTCGGATACCGACTCGACGGCACCGAACAACAACAACAACAATATACTATATCTGACTTCTCATCCTCAAAATATACTTTACTGACTATATAATAAAAAGATCAGTTTAGAAGTTAAAAACCCAGCAATTCAGATTACAGTCTACATAGGACAGTCTCTATTGATGTGTTTCAACATATCCACCTGAAAGAAAATTTAAAAATCAGGTTGGAATGTAATTAACAAGAGTTTGTGAACACTTACATGTCCCATTAAAACTAAATATTCAAGCTGGGCATGGTCGCATATGCCTATAATCCCAGCAACTCAGGAGGTAGAGGCAGGATGATCCCAAGTTCAAGACCAGAGGCAGCCTGCGTAACTGACTCAAAAAATGAAAAATGGGCTGGAGGTGCAGCCCACTGGCAGAGTACTTGCAAAGTATGTGCAAGGCCCTGGGTTCAACCTCCAAGAACCATAAGAATAAAATTTAAAAACATAAAAATATTCAGTAATTGCAACCAAATGCTCAGGTGTAACTACTTACAAAGAATATTTTAGAGTATCATCAAGTTCCATAATGGCAGCTTGGTTACCACAACGATAACAATAGTTCGGAGCACTGAAAATTGTTACTACATTCCGGTCATGGCACCAGTTATATCCCTACATGGAAAAGAAGAAACAAACATTTACATACTCCCTTACTTACATAAATATGACTCAAGAGAAAATAACAACTACACCTTCCCCTAAAAGGTTTAATTTTATGTAATTTGCACAACATATAAAACAAATATATTTTCTTTTCCCTAAACTACAAAAGGCCTGCAGCCGTACCACTGTGGTGTCCAATCCTGTCAGATCTTGGAAGCGAAGCAGGGTCGGGCCTGGTTAGTACTTGGATGGGAGACCTCCTGGGAATGCCAGGTGTTGTAGGCTTAGGAGAAGGATCTGGCAACCCACTCCCAAAAATAATCAGCCATTGAAAATCCTATGAATAGCAGAGAAGCAATGACAATAGTGTTTTGCCTGTTGTACACAGGGTTGCTATGAGTTGGACACTGACTCGACGGCACCTAACAACAACAACAACAACGAACTACAAAAGTAGGTTTTATTAGTTTGTTTTTTTGCAGCACATGAGGATTGAATCCTGGAGCCTCACACATACTTTGCAAGTGTTCTACCACTGGGCTGCACCTCTCAGCCCATTTTTCTTTTTATTTTGAGTCAGGGTTTCACCAAGTTATGCAGACTGCCTCTGCCCTTGAACTTGCGATCTTCCTGTTTCCATCTCCAGAATCGCTGGGAATATAGGCATGCACCACTACACCTGGCTACAAAACCAGTTTTTTTACCATTAAAAAACAAAACAAAATTTTGTTTAAAAAAAAAAGAGAAAAAAACTAAAACAATCACCAAATGAATTGCATTTTATATAGCTGCTGCTGCTGTTGTTGTTAGGTGTCATCAAATTGTGTCATCAAAAATAGTGACCCTATTTACAACAGATAAAACACTATTGTCAATGTTTCTCTGTTATTCATAGGGTTTTCAATGGCTGGTTGTTATTTGGGAGCAGGTCGCCGACTCCTTCGCCTAAGCCTACAGCACCAGATGTTCCCAGGCAGTCTCCCCCATCCAAGTACTAACGAAGTCCGACCCTGCTTAGCTTCCAAAATCTGACAGGATCAGATGTCACAGTGGTACGGGACAGGCTTTTATACAGGTAGCCTTCCATAAATGGCACTGTCTCATCAGCCTTCCTTATTGCAGTAACCTTAAACAAGATTTAAGAATGAGTATTCAGGCTACGTATGCAGCTCAGTGGTAGAGTGCTTGCTTAGCATGCACAAAGCCCTGAGTTTGATCTCCAGCACTGCAAAGAAAAGAAAGAGGAAAGGATGGAGGGAGGGAGACAACATACACACACACACACACATGAATATTTAGCTTGGTTGTGTGGTGCATGCCTATAATCCCAGTGACTTGGGAGGCTGAGACAGAAGATCAGGAATTCAATGCCACAGAGGCCTGCGTAACTTAGCCAAGACCCTGTCTCAAAATAAAAAAGGAGCTGGGGTGCAGCCAGTGGTAGAGCACTGCCCTAGCATGTGTGAGGCCCTGGGCTTAATACCCCCATAGTACTAGGAGTGCAGAAAGAACCAGTATTTATATCATCCTTCCTTGCAGAAGCACTCATTGCTACAATGTGAATGTTGAATGTGCCCCTATAGGCCCATGTAGTAAAAGCTCGGTCTCTAGCATGGTGCTCCTAGGAGGTCGTGAAACCTTTAGGATGCTGGAAGTCTTTTGGTAATTGGGGTGTGCCTCTGAAGAAGATTATGGGACCTCAATGTGTCTGTGTCCTCTCTCTCCCTTTCTCTCTGGCTTCAAACGGAACCACTTACCAGAAGCCTAAACCAATGGGACTGCCAAATAGTGGACTTGAATCTCCAGAACCATGAGCTACAATAAACCTCTATTTTATGAGTAGCCTGAGCCAGGTATTTTGTTACAGCGGCAAAGATCTAACTAATACACCTACTCCTGGAGAGCAGAATGCTATTAATTTTCTCCTCAGTTATAAGGGAAGGTCCCTAAGCTGGCCCTTGCCAGGGTACAAATGAGATATGCCTCCCTAGGATCTCTTGCCTCACACCTCAACTTCCATTTGAAAGCATGAGCTACTTGTGTTACTTTTTGTGTGTGGTATCCTTCAGAAATTTCTTCCCCTAGCTTTAGCAAAGCCAGATGTTAATAATCACAAAGTTACGTCAATTATTAACTTAAACAGGACCCTAATGCTAAAAGTATACCATCAACATTCTATACCAAAAACTCTAGCATGTTTCTCCTTTAGTCCCTTCTTTCAAATCATCTATAATCTTATCTTTCAAAAGACTATGTCAACATTTTGGTGTGGTGTGCTTCTCCCTATCTCTCCTATATACATACACATTAAATAGACAGACAAAAATGGGATCATAAAATGTTATCTCCCTATCTCCCTGCATCTTACTTTCCCACCCTTAAGTCCCAAGCCCCTCCCAGTCTTTCAGAATTCTATGAACACATTAAATATGTATTTCATTATCAGCAAAAGCTAGTGTGTATCTACTAAAAAGGCTCAGGCTATAATGGCAACTTCACCCAAAGAAATACATAGATTGTCTCACAAGTAGCATCAGTGGAAAACTCTTTTTCCTTTAGTTATTAAAAAAGCAAACCATGTTTCACAGAACATACCTCCATCACCAGCTGGTGAGCTCTAGACACCAACGTGAGGCCATTGGCGTGATTAAATGTCTCAGAAATATCTTGCCCAAAGGTGTAACCAGCTCCTCGAGGAGATATACCCCAACCACCACGATCATCTGGATCTGACCACAGCAAGTCACACATTGGACCCTAAAAAGCAGGTTCAAGTTATTAGCTGCCTTGTACAAAAATGGCAAAGTTATGACTTGAGTAATTCACTAGAAGCAGCACACTATGAAGTCAGCTTTTTGTGTGGTGTTTGTGGAAAACAATAGACTCTATAGTTAAAATCTCTGTCAAATAAGAAACATCTTCCAGAAGTCTTTATGAGGCACAGCTGACATTAATGAATGGATCCCAAGAGCAACATGTCCTAATCTGCCTATAGTATGCAAATTTCAACATTAGGCAGTATGGGCTAGTGGTTAAAGCAGAGGTTCTGAAGGTAGACAATGTAGGTCCAGATAAACCAGTCCTACAACTATTGTGTTACTGAAAGGTTTCTAAGCTTCTTCTGAACAATAGGGTTGATAAAAGTGTTGATACCTCCAGGAGGCTGTTTCTGAGAACTCAATGAGAATACATATAATGAACTAAGTTACAATTAAATCTTTCCTCTTCCTAGAAGTACTTACTATCAAATAAAAGCCATACCTCATGGGGAACTTCTTGTAGGCGATCAAGTGCTCTAATATGATCCAGTGTGTCTATGGATGGTGAGAGTCCACCATGTAGACAGAAGATCTGAAAAGATTGGTTTAAAATGTTAATTTCACTTAAGAGAAACTTCAAATATTTTGGACTAAGCTGCAGGGAGCAGCCTCCATCACCTGGCCTCAACCAGTATTTCCGTGCTATGCCTACATGAGGTTTGGCAGCAGAATCCACCTTTCCTCCACCGCACTCTGAACTACTGAGTACCCTCCCTTGTTTATTGACATGGCATCCAGACGTAATCAACTCCTTTAAGAAAATATTTCTCATCTTACCCTTGCGCCCTGCCAGAAACTAGAATAGTACACTCATAGGGTTTTCTTGCAAGTTCTTCTGTGTATACCTCTTCCCAGACCAGTGAACATATCCTAGACTCATCCAGAAACAGCCTTAAAGGCTGGACATACTACATTTTCCATCCCTGTGATCCCAACCTATATAGTGCAGTATCAGACACACACACACACACACACACAAAATCTTTAAAAACAAAGTTTAAACAAACATTATCAATATTTACCTAAAAATATGTCAAAAAGGAAAAAAGGCTAGAAAGTCACTGGCACCTGACCCTACAAAAGCAGATTCCTGAAAATAACCAGCAATATTAATTTTAAGATGCACAAACCTGCCCATCCACCAAGGCCGTGAGAGGAAGATAGTCAAAAAGATCTGTAAAATATTTCCAAACATTTGCATTTCCATATTTTCTTAAACACTCATCATAGAAGCCATAAACCTGTGTGATCTGTCTGCTCTCATGATTCCCTCGAAGAATGGTGATGCGCTCACGGTAACGAACCTACACAACAAAACAGGAATATCAACTGTAAGCAATTTTGAAAATCAAGTGATAGTTCAGGAAACTATCTACAGAGAAACCCAGAGTTCTAGCTTTGTTGAAAAAACATCATATATCCCATTACAATGAAATGAAAGCTCAGATCTAAAAACATTTTTAAATACCCATAAAGTGTTTGCCAACCCCATCTCAATTAAAATTCCCACTACCACCAACTTTATGCCCAAGAATTACCTCACAATTATCAATTTATGAAATCTCATGCATGAATTTTTCAGATTAATTTTTTGAAAATTTAGTTATGCAACAATCATCAAAACCCAGTTTTTAGAGCCTTCCCATTACCTCGAAAGGATTCCTCATGCCTGTCTGAAATCATCCCCATTCCTACTCACTCCCAGCTCCTGGCAACTTCTGATTTACTTTCTGTCTCTTGAGACTGACTCTTCTAGAAATTTCATGCAAACAAAAAAGTGCAAAATGTAGTTGTTTGTGCTAATTATCACTTGAAATATTTTGAGGTTTATCCATAGCACAGATCAGTAGTTTATTCCTTTTTATAGTTATACAATAATACACTGTATGGCTATGCCACATTTTGTTTTTTATCACCAGTAGGATAAACTGCTGATTGTTTCCAGTTTTGTTTTTTTGATATTTTGACTATTACAACTAATTGTTGCTAAGACCATGTGAATGAAGTTTTTGTGCACAGACATGGTTTCACTTCTCTTGGGCAGATTCCTAGAAATGTAACTGTTAGGTTGTACAGTAGGTATACAATTAACTTTTTGAGCAAATGTCACATTCCCATCAGCAATGCATGAACATTCTACTATCTCTGCACACTCACCAACACTTGTTATTATCACCCTTATTGAAAAGATGTGAAATGGTATCTCACTGGAATTTTAATTTGCCTTCCCCTAATGCTCATGAGCCTGCAGCCATACCACTGTGGCGTTCAATCCTATCAGATCTTGGAAGCTAAGCAGGGACAGGCCTGGTTAGTACTTGGATGGAGACTGCTTGGGAACACCAGATAATGTAGGCTTGGGAGAAGGACATGGTAACCCACTTCCAAAACACAACAGCCACTGAAAACTCTATGAATAGCAGAGAAGCACTGACAATAGTGTTTCGTCTGTTGTACTTAGGGTTGCTACAAGTCAGACACTGGCTCGACAGCACCTAACAACAACACAACCAATCCCCCTGGTAGAGCATTCACAAACTATGTGCAAGGCCCTGGGTTCAGCAACTCCCCCTACACACACACACACACACACACACACAAATCTTGTTTTTGAATTAAAAGGCTTAAAAAAAATTTACCTGTGGTATATGCCTATAGTGATTCAGTAAGCTGAGGCAGGAGTTCAGGGTCAGAGGCAGCCTGCACAATTTAACAAGACCCTGCCTCAAAATAAAAAATAAAAAAGAGGGCAGAGGTGCAGCTCAGTGGTAGAGCACTTGCCTAGCATACGCGAGGCCTTGGGTTCAATCTCCAGTAGTGGAAAACAAAAACACAAGGAAACAACAACAACAAAAGTGGGGACAGGGGATATAGCTCAGTGGCACAGCATGTGCTTACAGGTGAAACACCCTGGGTTTAATCCCCATCACTGAAAAAAAAAATTAAAATAAATTATAAATATTTGAATACAAATACTTTGTGAAGAACAAAAATATCTTAATTTTGATGAAGTCTAATTTTCTGTATTTTTATGGATGACTTTTTGTTAACCTATCTAAGAGATCTTCATCTAAGATCATGAATATTTTCTCTATATTTTATTCTAGAAGTTTATAGCTTTTGCTCTTGCATTTAGGTAAATGATCCATTTTGATCCATGTGTTCCAGCTAAAAGGGCTATCCTTTCCTCCAGCATTCTTTTGCCATCGCAAAGTACCTCAAAGCAGGCACTTAAACAGCAGAAATGTATTTCCTCATAGTTCTGGGGGCAGAAGTCTAAGATCAAAGTATCAGGCAGAGTTAGTGTCTTCAGAACCTCTCTCCAGATGTGCTTCTTCTCCAGGTGTCCTCCCATTCTGTATGTCTGTTCTCTAATCTCTTCTTGAAGAGACATCACTCACACTGAATCAAGGCCTATGCATATGACTCTGTTTTGCTTAACTACCTCTATAAAGGCCCTAGCTCCAAACAGTCGCATTCTGAGGTCCTTAGGACCTTAGCATATGAAACTGAGAGGACACAATTCAGTCCATTACAAACTCAAGTGTGAATTCTTAAGGGCAACACATTTACTCCTCTTCTACATACTGGGCATAATCCTATGCCTCTTTCATAGTGTCTAGAGTCACAGCAGAAATCTTCCACCACCTATTCCATCTCCTTCACTTTACAAATGGAGAACATGAAAAGTTTTCAGCTCTGGCTGAAATCATCCCATTGCTTCTCTAATACTAGAAAGTCTGACAACAATTTTATCATTCTGAATATTCAGTAATAAAATGAGCCTGCTACCTAGGAAAAGGGAGGGGTCTTCCCCCCAAAAGGTAAAGTCAAACAATTTTTTTAGTAAGTGAAAGAAAGAAGCATTCCACACTAAAAGCAACACCATTTTGTATTTTACTGTTAGAGCTTCACCTGTATACTTCACAACATTTCAACTGGCATATGTAAAATTTTGCAATTTACTTTCCTTCTTTTTTCCTTCCTTCCTTCCTTTCCTAAGATAAGTCTTGCTATGCAGGCCAGGCTGGCCCTGAGGTCACTAAATAGCCCAGGCTACCCTCAAACTCTTGATCAGCCTCCCAAGTACAGCAATTTTAGGTATGTGCCACTAGTCCTGGCTTCAATTATCATTTCTGATGTTCTACAGTTGTTGTTGTTGTTGTTGTTAGGTGCCATCGAGTTGTGTCCAACTCATAGCGACCCTCATAGGTTTTTCAATGGCAGATTGTTTCGGGATTGCCTTGGGAGTGGGTTGCCACGTCCTTCTTCCATTTTTGCAGTGCTGGGAATCAAACTCAGGACTTCAGAGACTGCAGAGCAGTGCTCTACCAACTGAGCTAAATCCCAGCCCGTGTTCTACAGTAGGTCTGTTTAATTGCTAAAAACTATTCCACCAGGATAAATTATAATTTAGGTGTTCACTCACTGTTCTATATTTAGATCAGTTTTTTTTCTGACATTAAAGATAATGCTGTAGCTTACTTTATGGAAAGAATGCTCTTTTGGGCGCAGTGGTGCATGCCTATAATCCCAGCAGCTCGGGAGACAGAGGCAGGAGGACCGCAGTCTGCGTAACTTAGCGAGACCCTGTCTCAAAAAGTAAAAAAATGGGCTGGGAGTGTAGTTCAGTGGTCCAGCACTTGCAAAAGCATGCAAGCACGAGGCCCTGGGTTCAACCCCCAGTACTGCAAAAAAAAAAAAAAAAAAAAAGAATGCTCTTTTCCTTTCGAAATTCCTCAGTAAACTTATTCTCATTATAGGATTACCATCAGATGATCAGTTGATCCCAAACTCTGATGTGTTTGCAATTTTTATAACTCTTCAAAAGTATCTAGAAATGCAACTATGTTACTTCCTTATAATCAATAAACTAAAAATCTATTTGACCAGACCTTTCTTATGTTTTTATTCAGAACCATCTTCTACTCAGAATGCAGACACCATGCTTATACGTTGAAAGCTTGAATTGTTTATATTTCTAAATGTAGAATTTTGTTTTAAAATTTAACATTCACATGGAGAAAATCACCAAGCACTTGATAAAAAGAATAAAGACTGTCTTACCCAGTTCAAAAGACCCAAACATAAAACTGAAATTACCTTAAGAGCTACAAGCAGTGTAACTGTTTCAACTGAATAATATCCTCTGTCAACATAATCTCCCATAAACAAATAATTTGTATCTGGTGATTTGCCACCAATTCTAAACAGTTCCATGAGATCATGAAATTGCCCATGTACATCTCCACAGACAGTGACTGGACATCGAACCTCTTGGACGTTGGATTCTTTTGTCAAGATTTCTTTAGCCTACAGATAGAGAAAAGCAATACATTTGGCATTAAACAACATTAACAAAGATATGTTTACTCATATTTAATGTACCTTAAGGAGCAGACTTATTATAAGATGAAATTGCAGGCATTTATCATCTTATTAAAATAAGACAATATATAGTTAGATTCTATCCACTGGCTAGCTCACCCCAGATATCTAAAGAAAATGCTTACCAAAATGTGAAACCCACATCCAATCACCAATATCAGGAGTTTTTAAGGCCTATCAAACTGTCATCTAATTAAAATACTGAAGACATCATTTGTTGTTGTTGTTGTTGTTGTTAGGTGCCGTCGAGTCGGTATCCGACTCATAGCGACCCTCTGTACAATAGGGGAAACACTATTGTCAGTGCTTCTCTGCTGTTCATAGGGTCTTCAATGGCAGATTGATTTTTGGGAGGGGGTTGCCAGGTCCTTCTCCCAAGCCTACAGCTTCTGGTGTTCCCAGGCGGTCTCCCATCCAAGTACTAACCAGGCCCGACCCTGCTTAGCTTCCGAGATCTGACGGGATCGGATGCCACATTAGCATTCACAAAAGATCAATGAAAATGGAGCAAGACATGCAGGGTCCTACTTTCTCAGCTTTACATGTCTAATTATTATCTAGGTTTCCAGGCTATGAGAAGTTTCTTTGTCCTGCCTTTTTTTTTTTTTTCCCTTCAGTTTTTGGGAGACATTAAATTTTGTCTGTTATTCTGGTATAATTCTTTATATTTTTTAATCTAAAATACAAATTTCTTATTTTACAACTGGACCATTTAATGTACATACTTCTCATGCAACATGCATTCTCCCACGTAATCACAAATTCAAACATTAATATTAAAGGCAGAAATAGAAACTCAACCATTCACACATTTGATAAACACTGGTCATTTACTATATGCTAGAAAATGTAAAGTACACTGGGAGACAATTATTTGCTCAACCACCTGAATGACCACTATGTGCCAAGCAGATATGGTAATATACAAGATGGGTCATTCCCGCTGCAATGGAGGGGAAGAAGGCTACAAACAAGCAACCAAGAAAAAAGGACAGACTATGTTAAGTGTCATGAAGGAAAGGGAGAGGGTAATTGGAGAATTATACCTTAAATCAGGTATCACTAACAACTGCCATAGATAAAATGTTGCTAATGAGCCAACTTCTCATTACAATGAGTGATAATCGCGGATGATGAATTTAAGTAGTGGCATGCAACCACAGCTATACAGTAAAAATCCTAATACCCATGTTCTCTTCCCTCAAGTAAGTCAGATTCTTTGGGAGTGGAATCCAAACATCAATAATTTTAAGTCCTTCCCCCTACCAGCTGGTGCTTTCCTGGGTACAAATAAGTTTAAGAACCACTGTTTTCTACTTCTTAACCGTTTTGGGGCCTGCAGTCCTACCACTGTGGCGTCAGATTCCGTCAGGTCTCGGAAGCTAAGCAGGGTTGGGCCTGGTTAGTACTTGGATGGGAGACTGCCTGTGAACACCAGGTGCTGTAGGCTTGGGAGAAGGACCCCACAACCCACTCCTAGAAAACAATCACCCATTGAAAACCCCATGTATAGCAGAGAAGCGCATAGTGTTTAGTCTGTTGTACATAGGATCACTATGAGTTGGATACCAACTCAACGGCACCTAACAACCACCAACACCATTTTGGGAAGCTTATTTCCAGACAATCACCAACCAGTGACTCCTTAATAATAAATATTAATATGATCTAACAGTTTACTAAGTTTAGAAAAAAAGTTATTTCAAAAGTTATTTCAAAAGGGGTATTTCTTAGGAAATACTCATAACCTATTGTTTCTAAGTTCTACTTTATTTTGAAATTTTTCTCTGGGATAATTCTAACCTCCCTAGGTTTATCATTACTAAAAAGGCATGTATTCCATTAATAAGTTGTCTGAAATTAACACCATGTATATTTAGCACCAGTACATACTACTGAGAATAACTGTAAATAAAATGACAGATCCTACCTCAAAAGAAAGTAAGTTATTCAGAAGTTTTAAAAGAACAATGGCCTAAGACAACAGATGGTCCCATGCCATGTGTATTTTGACACAATGTAATTTTCACATTTAATTCTATCTGGTGTTAAATTTAAAAGGACATCTCTGGATACCTGCTTAACTGCAAAGCTATTCTTTATGTGAATGATTAAAAAGTTGCCATTCAGGACTGCCTCAAGTTCCTTAATTACAATCTACTCAAATTTCTATGCAAATCATAAAAGAAAAATTAAGTTGACAAGCCAGTTGTCCGTTTTCTAACAATTTAGGCAAATCACAATGGTAAATAATGTATTTTTAACACTGAACAAGTCACAGTGATATATTCTTGTAAAAAAACTTAACATATGTAAAATAAGTGTCTGTGTGGATACATTCCACAACCCTACTCACCTTGGGTGAAATACCACTAACAAGCTTTCTGATGTGTTCTTTCAAACCTTCCTTAGAAATTTCACATAAAAGCCAGGCACAGTAGTACACACCTGTAATCCCAATGACTTGGGAGGCAAAGGTAAGAGGACTTTCAGGCCAGAGACAGCCTGCATAACTTAGACCTTTTCTCAAAACAAAAAATAAATAAGTAAATAAATGGTTTGGGGGTGCAGCCCAGTGATAAAGTGCTTGCAAAGTACAAGCAGGCACAAGGCCTTGGGGCCAACCCTGAAGTACCACTAAAACCAAAACAACAAAAACTTTCATTTACATACTGGTTCAGTCTTTCAGTTTAATGATCATTTTTGGTGTTTGTTACTTGAAAGAGACCTTGATGAAGCTAGAAGCACTATGTCTTCATCCCTTGGTTCATTCATTTGTTCTTTCTTTTCCTTTTTGTGGTGCTTGGGATAGAAACAACTGGGCTACACAGTGAGACACTGTCTATAAAATAATAAATTCAAGTAAAAATAAGGTACTCCCACAAAAGCAATTCCTATATAGTTCAAATACAGAACCTCAACATCCGAGGTCTGTTTGAGGAAAATGTGTTCAGGCTCATCAGATGATCATCTTTCCAATTTTAATACTACTGACAGTATTACCTGATGAAGGCATTTTAATTTTTTCAAAGTCATTTTACTACTTAAAATCTGACTGTGTTTGTCAGAACTCTTAATTCAAATAAATTTAAGATTTCATATTCTCACTACATTGTCGTAACACACTAACGCAAAGATAGAAGCATAGCTGAAAAAAATGCAATTAATTTTAAAATTTTACTTCTCAGTTTAAGCAGATTTGAAGTCACTTAAAAACTTTTTAAAAAGCAACATAATTAAATTCTCAGGCAGTATAATTTTCAATATCCTAAGAGAATTTAATTTTGCTTCATAGGATTTCTATGTAAGATCACAGGTAGATTTTTTTGCTATGTCACTATCATAATCATGCAAAAAATTAAAGTCTATGATAAATTAGTGTATAAGTCTAGATCTGGGTAGTGTGTGGTACATAAGCTAAGACATACTACTAGCCTGGGAAGCAACTGAGTCTTCAGTTAATTAGCTTCAACTATCAAATCTTTCTTTATACTACTTTGTCTTTCATTAATTATACTAAACAGGTGCCTCTGACACTTTCTGAAACATTTCAATCTCCTTTTAAAGTATAATCATATACTTTTTAACGTAAGTATTAATACCCTCTAATAATATTCTAGGTATTAAAACTTCCTATTTGGATTTACAGTTTAGGATCTCAATAAATGAAAAATGCCAGAAATAAGAGATAATTCTAAAATTGTGGTAAAAGAAAACATGGAATTTGTTGTTTTTCTTCCTGCTTGTCTCATGTCATCACCTTTACCTTGAGCAAAAGAGCAAGTCTTGTCCTGGGCATGGTGGCGCATGCATCGCAGGGACTCGGGAGGCAGAGGCAGGAGGATCTAGAGTTCAAGGCCAGAGGCAGCCTGCTGAACTTAGCACGACCCTGACACAAAATAAAAAATGGGCTAGGGGTGCAGCCCAGCAGGAGAACACTTGCAAAGTATGTGTGAAACCCTGGATTCAATCCCCAAGCACTACCAAAAAAGAAAAGAAAAGAAAAAAGAAAAAAAAAAAGCCACGTCTTGTGCAACAGACTGACCTCACTCTCTACTGACCAACCCACCTATGTACATGAATTAAATCATTTCCAATCAACACCCATGAAAGCAGCAGTCAAGAAATCAAAAGATGCATTGCTTGGGAAAAGCTGTGGCAAATATCTCTTTAGAGTATTGAAAAGTAAAGATGTCACTTTGAAGACGAAGGTGCGCCTGACTCGTGCCATGATGTTTTCAGTCGTATCGTATGGTTGTGAAAGCCGGATATTGAACAAGGGAGACAGGAGAAGAATTGATGCTTTGGACTTATGGTACTAGAGACGATTATTGAATATACCATGGACTGCCAAAAGAACCAACAGACCTGTCCTAGAAGCGGTACAACCAGAGTGCTCCTTGGAAGCAAGGATAGCTAGACTGCGTCTTATGTATTTTGGACATGTAGTCAGGAGGGACCAATTCCTGGAGAAAGACATCATGTTTGGGGGAGTAGCAGGTCAAGGAAAAAAAGGAAAACCCTCCACCAGATGGACTGACGTAATGTCTGCAACGATGGGCTTAAACATAAATAAGATCGTGTGCCTGACACAGAATAGAGTGTTTCGTTCTGCTGTACATAGGGTCGCCATGAGTCGGGCTTGACTCAACAGTACCCAACAACACAACAATCATTTCCACATGGAGAATAAAGTTAATCTACCAAAAGACCAAAGAATGTTGTTATATATGTAACTATACTAACATTCTTACCACAATGATCTGTCCTGAACAAAATTTACCCATCCTGGATCTGTCTCCTCCCTCACCTATAAAAGGTGACTTAGCATGGATGGTCTTCAAGGTTCCTTCCATCAGTAAACTTCTACTTCATCTTAAAGCACTTCTTAAGGCTCTCTTAAGTCAAAGTCACTCAAGAGAAACATTACTGCTTGTTAACAGATGGTAGGTGGCAGAGAAATGTTACTTGATCACCACAAGCACAAACATTCTAAAATATTTCCTATCAAGAGTTAACTGCAAGGCCAACCTCCTGACTAATCCACAATTGTGCTACCAATGACAGCAAAAATCTAAGTAATAAATCCCTGTGCACTAAGATAATGCTACACAATCAAGGCTAAAATAGTAAAACTGAGGCATATAATGAAGACTCAATCAATTTTGGTTCACTGAATTCCAGAGATAAATGCACACTGTCACTTGGTTAATAACATCTCTGACACTTACTTCATAATCTTTGTGAACTAAACTTTGAATGCTCTTAGCCAGGCAAATGAATTCTCTGTGTCTCCCAGGGAAGTCTAGAACAAAGATTTGCAAATTTCCTTCTGTCCCAATACCACAAGGGTAAAACTTACTATCTAAGATCTATAATAAATTCCAATAAAATTAATTACAATGGCCAAGGCATAGCTTGAGAGACAGACCTGGCAACGCACTCCCAAAAATCAATCCACCACTGAAAACCCTATGAACAGCAGAGAAGCACTGACAATAGTATTTCGCCTGTTGTACACAAGGTCGCTGTGAGTCAGATACCAACTCGACTCGACAGCACCTAACAACAATAAGGCATAGGTAAGGACAGGAAGTTCAACTGACCAACTGGTCATGTAAATTTAGAAAATACTCAGATTCAGAAATGAAAACATCTCTTTCACTGCCTTGCTCATCCACTTCAAACCATGATCAGCAATCCCAGTACATAAGCAGGCAATAACACCGTATTTGAAGACATTAAACAGTTAATCCTAGATTATTCTCCAATTAATTTTCAGACACCACCTCCCACCTATTAATTGGTAATAGGAGACCTCTCTCTTCCTTAGCCTATCTTACAGCAAGCAGAAAGAAAAACCATTTAAAAAAACAAAAAACAAACATCTTTCACCTTTCCTCATCCCAGTCCAATTTAGATCTTGCCTGGACATGAGAGGACTTTTTCAGAGAAGGATAGAAATGGGGAAAAAAATGAGTAAAGAATAAAAACTTGCAACAAAGAGAAATGGGTCAAAGAAAACAGTGTTAAGTGCTTTCCTATCTCACATAATTTTTCCTGTTCTCTTCCTAGTACCCTCAAAAAAGACCCCATCACCACTTTGATCCAAACTTAAGTGCCTCCTGGTCTTTCTAGCTTATGTCTTTTGAAGTAGCAAAAGATATCTCACAGGTAACTTTGGCAAACTTACAATGAGGAAAAAAAAACATTTGCTGCCATAAAACAGAAGAACACTGGGATGGAGATATATTACTCCATTTACTACTCAAGGGCCCATCATTCCTTCTACTGCAAGAGTTTCACTTTATTGTCAGTTTTTTAAGACAGAGAACTCTTGGTCCTGGCTAGAGAAAACAGGGAGGGTAGAAGGATCTGTGTATGCGACTGTAACTGTTTTCTCATTAAGTTAACCCAAAACTGCACTACCGCTTCATCCTGGAAGGTGAACAAAACATATTCTCTCACACACACACTCATACACATTTGACTATGGAGGCTATGAAGATGAAAAGAAAGTGATTTTATAAGCTGCAATGAAAATACAAAAGTCAGTTATGCTTTACTAAAATATTTCACAGCTGAGTCTTCTGAGAAGACACAGAAAAATGACCTATGGCTTTCCTCTCACCAATCCCATGTGAGGGGCAATGTAGTAAGCCACACTCACAATATGTTTCCAAGACAACAAAGTGGAACAACAATAAATGACAAGATTCCAAGTAGTAAGAATAAAAACAATGCTCTGTGTAGACTAGTGAGTCCCCGACTGATCTGCATTACTCATTATTAACACCACCTCAAAAAAGAGAAGAAACTTGGAAAGCAAGACAAGAACACTGGGATCAGACTTCACAGCCCTAGGCAACCACAATTTTAATCAAGTCATTTTACCTTTCCGAGAGCTTGGTTTGTATCTATAACCAAGAACAATAACCATGCATGAAAATCTGACAAAAATAATGTTCTGGAGCCTGGCATGGTGCTGCATGCGTATAATCCCAGCACTCAGGGGGCTGAGGCAGGAGGATCATGAGTCCAAAGTCAGCCTGGAAAATACAGTGTGAAACTCAGGCTCAAAAAAACAACAACCAAAAATTGTAACATGCTTAACATGCTTCCCCTATCTGTTTGTTCTCAATATTCAAATTACTACAATGGAAATGAGAAAAACCGCCTTTAAAGTTTAACATACATATTCACAAAAATATTCAAATAAAATAAAATTCAAATTCAAATAAAAATTTAATCTTCGTCAAATATTTTTCAGCTCATCAGGAGAAAGCAGTCTGCTTTTTCCTCACCGGTATTAACAATGTTAAACCCAATGAAACCTTAATTATTGCATTTTTATTTATAGTGCTTGCAAAGCAATAGAAAACTGTATACCAAGGTAAAAAACTCCTTTCGGGAAAAAAAAAATTTGGCTATCAAACAACATTCTCCTCACGTTTGTTAAGACCTAAAAGCACAAAGCCAAAAATCATACCCAACTTAAACCGCTGCTCAAGTCAAATAATAATAAAGACTGTTTACTGTAGTTAACACAAAACAAATCAGTACCATTACTTCTTCTAATCTGTGGATGGAAACACTCTTGGCCAATTATATAGATGTAGTAAGGCTACTGACTATAGAACTGTGCCTGAGACAAAACTGTACTCTTTCACTAAATTCTTAAACACATTACAATCCTCTAAAATGATAAGATATACTACACACACAACAAAGTTGACTTTGATATAAGCCTCAATAACATTAAAAAAATTGTGTGGGGGGTACAGGGGGGAGAAGGGGGTTGAACTAGGGCCTTGTGCATACTTTGCAAGTGCTCTACCATTGAACTGCACCCCTATCCCCTTTCTTAAAAACTTATCTTAGCCAGGTGCAGTGGCATGCACCTGTAATCCCAGCAACTTGGGAGGTGGGGGCAGGAGGATCACAAATTCCAGGCCAGAGGCAGCCTGTGTACCCTAACTAGACTCTATCTCACAATAAAAAGCAAAAACTGGGCTGGGGGTTACAGTTCAGTGGTAGAGCATTTGTAAAGTATGTATGGAACTCTGGGTTAAAGCTCCCAGTACCACACACAAAAAAAATTTTTTTTAATTTATCATCTGGAGACAGAGTTTCACTAAATTGCTCAGGCTGCCTCTGGCCTCAAACCTGCGTTCTTTCTGCCTCTGCCTCCCAAGTTGCTGGGATTTCAGGCATGTGCCACTCTGCTTGGCTAAAAACATTTTTAAACTAGTCAATAACATAAAAATCACATTCACGCTTGTCTATAAATACACACTAGGATTCTCTCCACTTTGAACTCCTAACACAGTTCATTGTTGGTAAGATAAGAGAATAAGTGTTCTCAGGATGTTTTAATCACAATGAACCTCTTTTGATGTATTTCTGTCTTTACTATTTAAATATCTCATTCAGATCAGCTTCTTCAGGTAAGTAGAAGGAAGGCTTCTATACTATCATTCCTTTTTATAACTGAAGAAATTATCAAGCTAGGTGTAGTGGCACATGCCTGTTAATCACAGCACTTGGGAGGCTATGGAAGGTGGATTCCAAGTTCAAGGCCAGCCTAGGTTACATAATGAGAATTTGTCTTTTACAAAAGGAGAAAAACAAATCTCAGTAATTATCTCTAACAAGTGTCTGGTTCAATCCCATGCACCACCAGAAAGAAAAATAGCTAAAAAGTACTATTATTATGCTAATGAAAAAATTAATATTATCAAAATTACTGCTTCAGCTAGGAATGGTGGCACACACCTGTAAGCCCAGCACTTGGGACATTGAGACAGAATTGAGAGTGTGAAGCTAGACTAGTACATAAAGAGACCCCATCTTAAAAAAAAACACTACCAAACCAACAACCCACCCCAAAATCAAAATTACTATTTAGAAGGCAACTACATCAAAGATCATATGTACCTTTCACTCAAAGATGCCCCTGGTTATACATATAACAACAGTGAAAAGTAAACTCTTGTTTTAGTAGGAAGACTTGTACAAAACATCAAGTGATGCATTCCACATACCTAAAACACTGTCTTCAAAATAAATGGAAAGTTTGTATTGTTCCAAAAGTTGAAATATAAATTAAAAACATGAAGGCTGTGTGATGATATTCACCAAAAAGGATCTATTTCATAGGAGGGGTTTTTTTTTTTTTTTTTGGTAGTACTGGGAGTTGAACCCAGGGCTTAGTGCTTATGTTCTTTGCAAGTGCTGAGACAGAGTCTTGCTAAATTATGCAGACTGTCTCTGGTCTCAAACTTTCAATCCTCCTGACTCCATCTCCCAAGTCACTGGCATTACAGGCGTGCACCACCACACCTGGCTATTTCACAGAAATTTTTATGTAACACTTAGCTTCAAATATTATTTTCATCTTTCTGGCTCTCAGAACTAAAAACTGAACAGGTGGAGCTCTAAGATGATCAGCCTCAGTGCATCTAAGTTTTACAAAGCTGTGGAAAACAATGAACACTGGCCCCACTAAGCTGCAGCAAGCACCTGGTATTAGCATCCAATATTTACGTTCTACAGTCTCCAAAGCAAATCTTCTACTTCATGGTCCAACCCTACTCATTTCCATACCATGCTTTTCTTTCCAACTACATCCAAAACTCCTTTCATGTGTAATTATTCTTCAATGATTTTTCGTTCCCCTCATGAAAGTATGTAACTTTGGATAGTCACTAGGTGTTCAACAAGCATAGGTACTAATTTAGAACAGAATCACATCATCTCAGATTAGAAGTGACCTCAGAATGTGCTTTATCTTTTATTTTTATAGTCAGGAAAATGAAGACCAACTGGGATGGAGTGGTTATTCCAAAGACAATCACAATACTGAGAAGCACAAAAAGGACAAGGGTCTAAGTCTAACTAGCAGTCCAATGAGTAATCTTCCAACTACATCATTATCTTTCTTTTCAATATTTTCTTCACAAACCACTAAGTTATCCAGCTATTGACTCAAAAATTTTCACATAAAGCACTGAATCCCAAATGTCAGTAAAATCATTTGTAGTACCTAGAAACTAAAACCTGGCAATAAACATTAAATAATTTTTAAATGTCTGTTTTTAACCTTTAAAATACCAACCTCCTTTGCTGAGAGAATTAAAGTTCCAGAAACAGGACATGTGCAGAGCATAGTGGCCCAGGCCTGTAATCCCAGTAACTCAGAAGATGGAGGCAGGAGGATTCCAAATTCAAGATTAAGAGGCAGCCTGGATATCTTAGTGAAACCTTGTCTCAAAAAGTAAAAAATGGGCTAGGGATGCAGCTCAGCAGTATAGCACTTGCAAAAAGTGTGAGGCCCTGGGTTCAACCTCCCCCAATAGTGAAACAAACAACCCCAAACCCAAACCAGGAGGATTCAATATGTTGCTACTATTAAGATACAACTCCAATAGATGTGTCACCTCATCAACTAACAGCAGAATTTTATCCAGACTTGGAGTAAATTTAAAGTTGATTTAATTCCAATTGTTCTTAGCACAGTTTCTGAAACCACGTCTTGAGAACATATACCTCAAATTCATGAACCTAATTTTCACATCAAACCACAAACGAGTATGCATAACAGCTCTCCAAAAACTCTTTCTACTAATACTAATATTCTGCCAACTCTGCAATAAAATGAAATGCCACAAAGTTAACTGTGAAAAGGAAAGTTAAAATCTTCATAGTGGGTATGAGCATTTTATATACTTTACAAACTGAATGACAAGACTTTAAAAAGACGACACAACTTTATTTTTGTTTATTTCCTGACTATAAAAATAAAAACAGGCTTCTCCAACTCCTAGTGAAAAACAAAAGGGAATTAGGTAATATACAATACAAAGTTTAGTATTAATACTACACCAATCCACTTTCAGCTTGTGTGAGACATCATTTAAACATTCAGCACAATGTCTGAAATATAGTCAGTGGTCCATATACAGTCATCATTGCCACTACCTGCAGCCACCAAAACACAAGCAACTTTTTCAACAGACAACAAGGATACAAAAGGTGACACTCTTCCAGTTTGTTGCTCACGCTAAAAATAAATGGCAAAATGCCAAGTATGTTAAACTCAGAGAATGGTCTCACACTACCCAATTTGAGTCAGCATATAAATCATAAACTGACACTTGATTTCCAATCCAAAAGCTCTTTACGTAGTATGACTCACCAAATCCTCCATTTCTTCCAACTATGAAAAATAAGTTATACTCCTCCCGTCTAACTACCACGATGACCTTCGTAGAAATTAGGTTAGCGATTTCTTTTGTAAGTCTTAAAATATCCTTTAAATAGGGCTCCAAAGAAGACTAGCGAGTTTAATACAAATCACCCAGGGTAGCACGAAAACGTGTGCCCTTTACAGGGGTACTGGGGTCCGGCCGACAAGCCTGCCTTTGGGGGACCTTCCAGGAACCGCTGGCCCCAAGATTTAGGCCCGAGTACAAGTGAAATGCCTTTGACCCGCCTCACCCCAGAGGCCCGGACCTCGCTCCTGGGAGGCGGAACATGCCCCGGTCCGCCTGTCAAACCATTCCCCGCCCGGGACCCGCAGGCTCTCGGCTTCCCCGACCACCCCGCCTGGCACCGAGCCGGCAGGCTCCGAGGCCGCGGGAACCGGGTGAACGGCGCCATTTTAAGCAGCTGTGGCGACGACAACCAATCCCTACGCGGGAGGCAGGGGGCGCCGGGCCGCTCGGGAGCCGCCGCGGGCCGGGCGGGTCTCCGGTCTGTGAGGCCCGGGCGGCCGCGCCGCCATGTTGCACCCTCCCCCCAGAACCCCCCTCGGCGGGCCCAGCCTGCGGCTGCGCCCGCAGACCGGGGACGGCTCACCTTCTCACAGAGGCTCTTGACTTGGGACTCGGACAGCTGTTTGCACTCATTCAGCTGCTCGATCCACTGGTCCAGCTCTTTGGTGAACACCTTCTCGTCCATGATGCCACCCGCCCGAACCGGCTGCCGCCCCGCGCTGCTCCCGCGCCGCCGCCCGCACACGGGCCACACGCACACGCCGCAGCCGGCTCCCGCGGTACTTCTGTGGCCTTTGGCGGCTGCTGAGCGCTGGCGCCGGCCCGCTAGCCCTCGCCGACTGGCCGCTGTGCCTCCTCCTCCGCGCTCCCGAGCTCCGGAGTCGGCTCTCTGTAATGGCGGCCGCCCGGCGTGGTGACGTCACGCGGCGTCAGGAGGCGGTGGGGAGCGGAGGGAACGCGTACGCTAGCTGCGCAACTGCGAAGCCGGCAGAGGTTCGGCGCACGGCCGGGGCGGGGGCTCACACTGGGAAGCGCGGCGCAGGCTCGGGCACAGCGTAGCGGGCTGAGCCCTGAGGACCCCCTCGCTTTTGGGGCGTGGTCCCTCTGAAGGGAGGAGCAGCGGGGAGGGGAAAAACCGAGTTCTAGCCAGCTCGGAGCAGGAAACCGCGAATGTGGTTGATATCCGAACTCCCCGCGGGGCGCCGGCCCGGGCGCGACGCAGGCGCAGCCCGGATGCAGAGGGCTCCGGCCTGCCTGAGACCTGTTCTCTCGGGAAGGCAGCCGCAGCTCTTCGCTGAACGACAGGCCTAATCACGGAAATTAGAATCCTGACCCCATGGCTCTTCTGTAGTCCACCAGCGTTGGAATTGTGTGGCACTCCCGCACCTTTAGGGGCAGGAACGGGCAGGCGCCGGGTAGCAGCCTGGTAGGAGTGACCTCCCCCACCTCTGGGCGCTGCCGGCACCTTGTAATTAGGTCATTCGTGGGCGGGGGACAGTGTTCTGCCGCGCACCTGACTGCCCCAGCACAGGCCTGTCCCTGGCACACCCCTTGTCCCGCTCGATGGCGGGGCCGATGCTTAGCCTTTTCTCTTGGCCCCAGACAGCGCCCTGCTTCTACTCGTCCAGTTCGGCCTCCCTCTCCGTGGTTTTCCTCACCTTCAGTGTGCACTTTCCTCTGAGCATGTTCCCACTGGGAATCCTGCTCGCCCTGGCCTACTTTCTAGATAGGAAGCCCGTACGGGTGGTGGTAGAAGCGGCTACGATCTGCGCTGTAAAAGAAGCTGATACCTCAAGGATCCAACCTTAGTCTGGTTATGAATCTCTTTGGTGTTTGCAAAACGTTTTCATATTACACTGTCCCTGTATTTACATAAATATTTAGTTCTCAAGAGCACCAACAGTCTGCCAATCCCATGCCTGGAGGATGGAGGGGTCATCCAAACAGGCAGGGACTCTTCCCTGGTGGCGCTTGTGTTTTCCCAGCAGTACTGGCCGAAAATGTTTGGAATAGGCAGAGAGAGATTATGATGTCCCTAGCATTTGAGAGGTATAGAAGCTTTCCAAAGGACGTTTAACCATGAAGAGAAGGGCAAGTGGGCAAGAGTTGACCTGGTCACCTATCGTCTAAGCTCCCTACTCTCAATTGCAGTCAGCCCAGACATTCAGCAATACACTGACAGAGAGTTAAAATTCTGAAGTTCTGAGGGCATCACCCTGACCCACAGAATGAAAAAGGCCACAGAGGCCCCATCCACCAATGTTGGTACTGAAATTTTTCCTTCATCCAAGACAACCTGCTTGGCAAGGCTGACTGGAGTGGCTTCCCCAGGCTGGAAATTGCAGTTCTGCTTTCCCTTTGTACCTCCCACTAGTGTGCCCAGAAGAAAGTCCCTGAGATCTACTCCTCCAGAAGACTTTTTACATATTTTGCCGACTCTGTTTTGTAGTTAACAGCCTCAAACAACAGAGGATTAAGTGTTAGGAGCATGTGGAAGGTTAGAGGGAAAAACGCTCGTTTCGTGTGCAGTATGCTATCCTACCTTATTCTTCATCATTGCCCTGTACCTGTGTGAGCCCTGTCCTGTCCAACAGGGCTAGAAGCAGACAGGCACTCACAAGAGAAGGGACTTGCCCAGGGTAAAATTTCTTACCCCCAAGGTCTCAGCCACAGTCACACAGCTTACCTTCCAAGGACTAAAATGTGGAACATAATTTCCCTTGAGTTCTCTTACCCGCAAAGATGATGATGTTTGTTTGGTAGGTTAAAAATTATTGAGCACCCACTATGTGCTAAGATTATAATAAATGGGTTTTTCCAAAGTGCTGTGAGCTCCTTGTTGGTAGCATTAACATAGGTGTTATTTATTTTTTCTTGATGCAGATTTCTTGGCTCACCACCATCACAAAATGAAGGGAAGATATAATTATATGTACTTAAAACATCCTGCCAAATAATTAGATGCCATGCCTTAACTTCTTAAGAAATGAATTCTAGGAAGCTCTTATTAGCATTCAGGCAGTAAAGTAAAGCATATGTGATTACAAATACAGAGCTATGTTAATCAGAGTATCTTTTCATTTAGAAGAAATCCAGAATGTTTTCTTACTCTGTAGAATGCAGAATGACCAATAGATCCCAAAGATTTATTAATCTGGTCTTAACTAATTTGACCTGTCAGACACAATTCTAGAGCTGAGGAATATACTTGGAACAAAAACTTAAAAGCAAACCAAAAAGAACTGTCCTTTTAATTTCTTGGTGAAAAACAGTGAATAAAGCAAATGTGCTTTGATAAAGAATCTTTGCACAGATGACAAATTCAGTATACACTGAGTCCGAGTGTTGCCCATGATGTTTAAACATGGCTATAAATAAAAATCATCTGATGATGGGGGTGGGGTAGGAGGAGGATAACCTTGAGCAAATAGCTTTATAATAGGCACTCTTAGCCAAGATATAAAAGTTGACATGAAACATGGAGAAGGAATGAGATGTATCCTCTTTGTCAGCAGTTCTCTTGGCCTTACCTTAGGTTTATTTTGTTTTTGTGGTTGTTCCTTTGAGTTCCCTGACTTCTAAACTTACTGAGACAGAAAGTGGAGCAGTGTGAGAAATAGCTCTGGAGTCATAAGGACCTGGATTTGAATTCTTATTCTGCAAATGCCTAGCTCAGTGAAGTTTGGCCAATTACCTAAGACTCAGAAAGTGGGAATAACTGTAATAGCCTGAGAATTAAATGAAATTATAAAAGTAAAATGCTAGGCAATATATTATATACAATAATGGTTAGATATGATTTTTATTATAATTTCTAAGTGGGCTCTGATTTTAAATACCCTCTAATGCCAATTGAAGTTCCTCATTGCTTGCCATGAAAAAGTGTTTTTTGGGTAGAACATAGAGATAACAAAAACATACAGAATCAAAGCTATAGCAGGAAGAAGAGATGGGGGAGGAAATTCAAAGAAAGAGAGGTAGGGATGGAAGAAAAAGAATTCCCCTTCTTTCCTTGTCATCAGCAGACGTTCAGAAGACTTGGGTAGAGTTACAGTTGCTTAGAAACAAATCCAATAATTAATACAGTTGGTCAGTCTCATGCTACTGTAAGCTCAGAGTCCTGTATCTGAAAGGGTGATATTTCTGAAAAGGATGATATGCTCTTTGTACCTAGCCCTTCTATGCCCCAGCAACTCCCAAATGAAGTCTGAGTAGTCAACATTTTAGTGGCTTTGCCTATAAGAAGCCTGTCAGGCTCTGGCCTACATGGCCTGCCCACTTACCTGATTTCTATACTCAGCATACCCAATCGCCTGCAGCTCCTTGGTACCTATCTCTAGTCCCCTCCTTTGAAGTGTTCAGAAAAATTAAGTTTAAATTGTCCTTTCACCTGGAATGAGAATTTTATAGATGTGGTCAAAGTTTTGTGGCCAGGAACTTTGCCAGAGATATATTATAGGCCCTCCACCCAGTTCCTGTAGTTTGGCTAACAAAAAGAGAGAGAGAAATGATCATATCCCTGCGTGATGCCCATGACCTCCAGATAGCAGTCTCAGCTACAGAAGGAAATGTTTTCCATTACAAGGAAAAAACAAAAAAAAAAAAACTTAAAATGGAAGGCAAAGTTCAACACCTCAGAAGGTGAGGTAAGCCTTAGGATTACTGTTACCAGCTCTGTAATTCTTAAGAACCCTATCATAGAAGTCTGTATTTACTGACATAGAATATTGTTCATAATATATTAAGTACAGAAAGTAACTTATAAAATAATATATATATTGTTGTTATTGATAGGTGCCGTCAAGTCAGTATCCGACTCATAGTGACCCTCATAGGGTTTTCAATGGCTGAGTGCTTTGGGATTACCTTGGGAGTGGATTGCCAGGCCCTGCTCCCATTTTTGCGATGCTGGGAATTGAACTCAGGGCCTCAGAGACTGCAGCGCAGCACTCTACCCACTGAGCTAAATCCCAGCCCCAATATTATTACCCCAATTTTATTAAACATATGTTACAAATACATGCTTATAAGAAACTTCAGAAAGTTAGACACTGAAAGCTGGCCCATGGCACATGCCTGTAATCCCAGCAACTACGGAGGCTGAGGCAGGAAGACCATGAGTTTGAGACCAGAGGCAGCCAGCACAACTTAATGAGACCTTGTCTCAAAATAAAAAATAATAACAAGCTGGAGGTACAGGTCTGAGGTAAAGTTCTTGCCTAGCATGTTTGAGGCCTTGGGTTCAACCCCCCAGTACCTGTGGGAAAAACAAAAACAAAAACAAAAACAAAAAACCCTCACTGTCTAGCTTTCTTTTCTTTCTTCTTTTTCTAGTACTCAGGGATTGAATCCAGTACCTTGCACATACAAGGCAAGTACTCTACCACTAAGCTGCAGCCTCAGTCTTGTTTTTATTTTTTATTTTAGTAAAGGGTCTTGCTAAATTGTACAAGCTGCCTCTGGCCTAGAACTTGCCCTTCTCCTGCTTCAGTCTCCTGAATCACTGCAATTACAGGACTGTGCCATGGCATTTGGTGGCAGTGAAATATGAATGGCAGTTTATGGTGACTGGGATTTTTAAATTTTATTCTTTCTACTTCCTTGATTCTTCTGTAATAGATATATATTGCTTTTGTAACTGTAAAAAGAAAAATGTCCAGAGTATCTGAGTAAATATGACAAGTCATCTCTTGAGAGAAACACAGATCCGAAGAACATGTAGCCAAAAGTTCAACTAACTATTCCCCTATGCCCTGGAGTATTACTTAAGGCCCCCACTTGTTTATGGAAAGGAGTCTGCCCTCCTATGGCCTTCTCACATAGCTTCCTCCCAAAGCATTCCAAGTAGCCTTTTCTCCTGCATTCCCTCACCCAGAAACTCCTGCCCTCAGCCAAGCAAGCCCCTTAGTCCCAAGACCCATGGTGTCCTCACCTGTGCCATTCCTGCCCTCACTCTTTGCTCACTGTGTCCCTACTCCAGGACCACCCCCATTGATCTATATGAAGCATTCCTGTCAAAGATTAGTTGGCCTTCTTGGGTGACCCTAGGTCTCCCTTGATTGGGTTGCCCACTGGATAAAGAGAACCCCAAAACTGCGGGACACCAGAGAGATCTGCTACTGGTCAGAGCAGAGGAGTGTGAGTGGGAAGGACTTGGTGAGCCTTGTGAGATATTCATTAAATACTCCCAGAAACACCTTGGAGGAGGGGGACACTTTGCAGGGAGTCAGAGGGGAAATATGTTTACGTTCTGTTCTTTATTTTCCAGATATGCAGTTCACCAGTGCTCTAGCTGGACCCTGGGTAAAATTTAGACATTGGGTTCCCCAAAGCAAGTGAATCTACAAATATAGAAGCATCCAAACAATGCTGTGAAATTCATTTGCAAAGATAGAAATACAGATACATATTGCTCTCCTGTCTAACAGAAAGAAACTGCTCTCCCAGGAGTGTTTGTTCTCTACGTCACCAAGAGAAACATGAGGCAGAAAGCGCCCTGATTACTAAATGTTATATGCTCATCTTTAAGTTCTAATTCCAGAGGATGGCAATGGAGTTGGATCCCCAAACAAAAGAGAGAACAGTGTGTGTAGAAAAAAGTGATGGGTGATTTAGAGCCTACAAGTTGATGGCTGGTTCTAAAAGGAGGATACTAATTGTCTTGTCTTTAGAAGAGTAGGAAATGAATCTCTGTTAAGTAATAACAATAATAAGAGCCAGCATTTATTAAGCATTTAGCTTATGTCAGGTTCTTTCCTAAGGGATTTACATGTACTAATTCATTTATTCCTCAGAACTTATGAGGTAGGTAATATTATTGTCTTCGTTTATACCCAATACACCTAAATATATCCATCTACCTCCACTGTCTCCTCCCTGGACTATGCTCTTTTGCTGCATTTTCTCCCAATATACCCCCTTTCTTCTTGTCTGTCTTTCTCGCCTATTCCTCCACATGTCAGCCTGCTGGGATAACCCATACAAACTATTTGTCTCCTCTCTTGGCGCTCAGAATCAAAAGGTCTCTGAGCTATGCATTTCCAAGCCCCTTCCTTGCAAATGAGACCATCCCAGTACACAGGCTGAGTACAGGCAGCCTGGGAAGCAATGAGAAGAAAAAAAGATTAAATAATTCTGAAAACGAATCATCCGACCTGGACTCCATGCTCTCTCCCCACACAGGGGAAAATTCCTTACCCTGATACATTGGTCTGACTTGCCTTTGATTTTGATTTTTGTTTATTTGATTTAAACACCACAATGTAGACAGCATTCTCTTCCTCCCAAGAACCAGCTGTAGTGTAAGGAAAAAAGAGTTGGGCTTATCCTACCTCTGCCACCATCAATCTGAGTAACTTTGTACACATCTTTTTCCCATCAGTTTCCCCATCCAACAGTATGGAGACTAGACTGTTTTGGGGAGTTCTTGATTTATTTCTTAATTCATGGGTAGACTTAGGGGAGGTAATTCCTCAACTCCCAAGAGGTAAGGTTCGGAAATTTTCTCTTTTTTATTGAAATTTTTACACATAGAGATCCTAGTTTCCCAGTGGTAACATCTTACAATTCTGTAACACCCACAACTTGGATTTTGATATTGGTTCAATCTACTTATCTTATTCAGATTACCTCAGCTTTATGGATGCACATTTGTGTATGTGTTGGTGTATGTGTTGGGTTATGTGTGGTGCTATGCAATTGGGAATTTTCTTTTGCATGTACTTTTTTTCTGCAGAAAAGCTCTTGGCTTCATCAGATTCTTTCAAATATCAGATTTCCAAAAAGGGTTTGATTCCTAGCTGTGGAAATTCTAAAACACCATACCTCTATAGTTCCTGTTTCAACAATCTACATTTTTTTCTTTTCTTTTTATTTGAGACAGAATCTCACTATGTTGCCCAGGTTGGCCTCAAACTTGCAATCCTCCAGCCTCAGCCTCCCAAAGTGCTGGGATTACAGGTGTGTGTGCACCACCATGCCTGGATAGGCAATCAACATTCAATTAACACTTGCCACATGGCAGGATGTGGATGAGAGGTGATAAGTGGAGATATAGGAAAAAGAGGGACTTCCCAAAGGTGCATAATACACAGTCTGTTAAGCTTATGCTCCAATGGGCAGACAGACAGTCCAACAGGGAAACAAATCATTTATTAATCATGTACCAAAGAGGGATGGCTTTGTTGCTTGGGGAAGTATTTCCACAGAAGCTGATGGTTGAGCTACATCTTGAAGGGTAATCCAGAATTCTTCAGCTGAGAAGACAAGAACTAAATGTTAAAATCATTCCCTCTTAAATTATATCTATTCTCAGTGTTTGGAGAAAACTGGAAACTATGCCTACATTTGTTTATTCTGCAGTGTTAAGGTGTCCCATGCACAAGTGCTGAAGCCAAGAGATTTTTTCCCCTTGAGTCTGTTTTCCACTATCTTGTCCAAACTGGATACCAGATCCTGCCTGCTTAGCCTGAGAAAGGCATGTTATCTCTGGTGCCTTGATCACATCATAGCTTATATTTAAAGTATGAGTGATGAGAAGAGACCTCAGCTAAGCCCCTGGCTCTGTCATATCCCTACAGCACCTTCCTTCTCGCCACCAAAGGCTCTAGAAGCCAATCCTACAATGGCTGGTGGCAGTCAAGAGCTGCCAAGCCACAAGTAAAACATGTCAGCTTCCCAGTCACTGAGATCTCCCTTCCCTCGAGGGCTCATCAGAAACCCCCAGGGACTAGGATGCACTGGGCCCTCCTGTCACCCTCCCTGTGTTCACTGGTTAGCTACCTTGTGTGAGCTCTGGATCAAACACTCCGGGGGACCTCTCTCTGTGTGGATTTCAAGTTCCACATCAGGTGGTTTAGTCCCCAGTACTGTTCTCAGGGAGATCATTCTCTCTGGTGTAGCCATCTCTGGGCATGGGAGACTAAGACTATCACCAGACCCACACTTTGACGGGCCCCTAGAAGCACCATACAAGGCACCATTTCTTGTGACCTCTGTGTCTTCATGCAAGTTCTTTTACCACTTAAATATCAGCATTTTCATTTGTAAAGTGGAGGTCATAATAGTATTTTCCTCATAGTGTTATTTTAAGCTTTAAGTACATTAAACCATGTAAACATCTCAGCATATACAACTATTCCACCTACATGAGCAATTATTAACACCTATTTTTCCAGTAAAATTATTTGTGATTATAGAAGAATTAATGTTCACTGTAGGAAATTTGTAAACTATTACAAGCTTAAGGAAAAAACAATCATAACATCCAGAGTTAGGTGCTATCATCATTTTGATGTAGAGTTTCCCCACTTTTGTAGGTGTTTACATATATGTACTTAGGGGAAATAAAAAATTGGGTTCATAGTGTGTAACCTGTTTTATTCAACTATATAGTAT
This sequence comes from Pedetes capensis, assembly GCA_007922755.1. Classification (NCBI taxonomy): domain Eukaryota; kingdom Metazoa; phylum Chordata; class Mammalia; order Rodentia; family Pedetidae; genus Pedetes; species Pedetes capensis. The sequence goes on from VMDO01009834.1 coordinate 57,048, forward strand.
GAGCATTTTCTCATATACTTAGATACTATTGGAAAATAATATTTTTCAAATACTACCTAGTTTTCTAGTAGCATATTGATATAACCCAATTTATATAACTAATCCATTAGTTTGTTATTTAGATTGGTAGCTTTTGTTTGTTTTTGAGACAGAGTATTATTATGTAGCCCAGGTTGGCCTCAAACTCACAATCCTCCTGCCTCAGCCTGCTGAGTACTGGGATTACAGTCATGCATGCCACACCTAGCCTATTTTTTATATTTACAGCACAATACTGTGACAAATGCCCTTGTTCATACATTTTTGAGTGTTTCTCTTTTTATTTCTTTAAGATAAATGTTTAAGAGCCAGGCGTGGTGGCACACGCCTGTGATCCCAGCAGCCTGGGAGGCGGAGGCAGGAGGATCGCAAGTTCGAGACCAGAGGCAGTCTGTGTAACTTAGCGAAACCCTGTCTCAAAAAGTAAAAAAATGGGCTGGGGGCGCAGCTTGGTGGTCCAGCAGTTGCAAAGCATGCAGGTGTGAGGCCCTGGGTTAAACCCCCAGTACCAAAAAAAAAAAAAAAAAGATAAATGTTTAAGGAGTGGACTACTTGCACTAGTCTCTACCCTGGTTTTATTTTGTTAACGTCAGGTACAAAGAATTGGATAACCATAATCATTGGTTCAGGACACACTCTCATAATTGGTATGTGGATTGCCCTATTTTAATTTAGGTGGTAAATTCAATAATTTAATAACAAAATCAGGTAGCCACCTAAAATTAAAAAGCTAGATCCATGACAGTAGCCAGGACTAAGCATAGCTGCCTCCTTCTCCCTGTAATCCCTACCCAGGATCCATCCTGAATCCTGCGCTCATTGCTCTGCTTTTCTTTCTACCTCCCTCCCTCCCTCTCTTTCTCTTTCTCTTTCTCTTTCTCTTTCTCTTTCTCTTTTTCTTCTCTCCTCTCCTCTCCTCTCCCCCCCTCTCTTTCTTTCTTATACTTGGGGGTTGAACCCAGGGCCCGTGCACACTGTGCAAGTGTTCTACCATTGACCTGCATGCCTTTTCCTTTCTGTTTTTGTTTTTGTTTCAGACATGGTCTTACTATATAGCCCAGGGTAGGCTGGAACTTGCTATGTAGACCATGCTGGACTTGAATTTTCAGTAATTCTACTGTCTCTGCCTCCCAAGTGCTGGGATTACCAGTGTGTGCCACTGTACCCAGCTTCTTTTAAAAAAATTTTTTGAGACAGGGTCTTGGCAACTTGCACAGGATGCCTCTGCCTTTAAACTCACGATCCTCCTGCCTCAGCTTCCTGAGTCCCTGGGATTACAGGAATGGCCATGGTGTCTGGCTCTTTGCTTTCCTTTTGATATAATTTTATTGTACCCATATAATTCCTAAATAGTAATTTTAACAAATTATGCTTATTATTATACTTATAAAAAGGATATAATGTTGTATGTAATCTTTCAGGGTTTTCTTCCCCACTTAATACTCCTTTATTAAAATTCATCCATATCATTTCATTTCACTGTACTTCATCTATTTTGATGGACATAAAACAGTCCAAAATATACCACGGTTTATCATCCATTCTCCCACTGATGGGCAATGGCATTGTTTCTAGGATTTTGCCCTTCTGCACATTGCTACACTATCATAAATGTCTCCTGTTATACATGTGCAAAAATTTCTCTAGGGAATCAATTTAACTTCCACCAGCCACAGATGGGAGACCCTGTAGATCCATATCCTCCGGCATTCATATTTCCATGGTTTGGGGTCCATGTTGTCAGGCTGCTTGCCAGATGGTTAGATCAGTGTACCTTTCCTCCAATAATGTGTGAGAATTCCCGTTTCCCCAGACTCTTTCCAACAAGGGGATCATTTAAAGCTTTTTGGCAATTTGATAGGAGACAATAAGATCTCCCTGTTATTTTCTTTGTGGCAAGGTACTTGACTCCTCCAAAACCCAAGAGAAGGCTTTTGGCTTAGAGAATTGTTCCCCACCTGATAACTTCTGTGACATTTCTGGAACTGATTCCCCAGTGGCTCAGCTGCTTTCCCATGTCCTAAAAGAGGTGACACTGTTGGAAGAAGGCAGTGAGGGGAGCCAGGATGCAGAACAAGCTCAGCTCATCACAGTGGAAGCTTGCCTCCCAGTCCCAGCCCTGCCCGTGTCGGATCACTCCTTCTCCAAATGAATCAGCCATTGTCTCCCTCTACTTACTACCCGAGAAAAGCCAATAAAATGCTGTCCTTTGTTATTTGAACTGATAAATTGAAATGTTCTTCCCTGCTCTGCAGTAAAAGAACTTTCTATTTTGGGCTTGGTGACATAGCTAAAACCAAGCAGAGAGCAGCAGGCTGCAGTCTGAGTTAATAGTTGTCTTTAAGGAAGAGAAAGGATCCACAAGCAAACAGAAGGACCTTCCAAAATGCATCATCTGCATAGCAACATGCAAGCCGTTTGCCTTTCTTTCTGCTGAAAGATGTATGTCAAGGCTGAAGACTGAACACTACTTAATCTTCTGAGTAAACTGATAAATTAACCCTGAACCGTCAGGTTTCTTAAACCAATTTACTAAGAATTAACTGATGCTGGAAGAGAATCTGTCAGGGAGGGTAATTCAGTCTTTCAGGGATTTCTAGCCACCAAAAGAATACTGATTTAAGGGATGCCCAAAAAATTTGCCTGAGAATATGATTGCCTCTGGTAGTCTGTTTCTGTTAGAACTCCTCCACAGTGGAGTGGAGTCCTGGGTCTCAAGAAGCCTCAGGCCTGCTGAGAGAGTATGTTCATATCTAGTTAAACCATCAGCACTAGTTAGCACAAACCCTAGCCTGGAATAATGTGACAGAGAACAGTAAGTCCTCCTACTCCCTCTTTTGTTAAATTTTCTCTTCTGGGAAGTTTCAATATGCATAGAAGTAGAGATAATGATGTAAGCACCCCTATTGCCATCAGCTGGCTTCAGTAATTATCAACATATGGCAGTCTTATTCTAGCTATGTACCACCTCTCCCTCATCTCCATTTTAAAGCAAATGTTAAAGCAAATTATAGTTATTTCCATATTTAAATACTTTATATTTACCTGTAAGAAATAAGGACTCTTTTCAATAGCCATCATCAAATCAAAAGAAATAACAGTAATATCTTAATGTCACATAGTGTCTAGTTAAAAGTCAAGTTGACCTGATGTTCCTAAATGTCTTTCTGCAGTAGTTTAGTCTAATAGGGAGCAAAATATTTGTATTTGTTGACATATCTCATAGCCAAAACCAAGCAGAGAGCAGCAGGCTGCAGCATGAGTTTTAGTTTACAGTTTGAGTCTCTTTTAGTTTATAATTTTTTAATTTTGACTTTATAGAAGCTCCCCCTTTTTTAAGGCTGTACTTTTGGGGGATATTGAAGATAATGGTTCCTTAGTTACTATTGCTGTGTAACACACCACTCCAAAGTTAGTGGCATAAGACAACAACTGATTTATTCTGCACACTGGATTCTATGTGTCAGACATTCAGAAAAAGGACAGTGGGGATGGATTCTCTATGCCTCAAACTATTAGGAGCCTCTGATTGGGAAGTTTCAAAGTCTATAATAACATCACAATTGTGATCTAGGTGCACCTGCAGGCTTGTTTACTTGCATGTCTGGTGCTAGGACCTGAAGTACCCCCAAACCAGGACTGCTGATCAGAGCACCCACAGGGCCACTCCTGGTGGTATGGCTCTCTCAAAGCATGGCTGTCTCCGGATAGTCAGGAATTCCACCTGGGACCTCCCCATAGGTGCTGGGGATCAAACTCAGGACCTCACATATGCTACATAAGTGCTCTATCACTGAGCTACGCCCCCAGCCCTAGTCAGATTCTTGCATGCAGCTTAGCACTGTAAATTCAAGTGTTCTAGCCAACAAGGTGGATGATGTGTCATTTTTTATGACCTACCCTAAGAAATTTCAGTGCCCGTTTTGCTGTGCTCTGTTGGGTACAAATCCCAAGCCCACCCAGACCCAAAGGGAGTGGAATCAGACTCTACCTTTAGAGTAGCAAGGTTCTGGAAGAGCATGTGGGATGACCCAGTTGGAGATTAGGACGGCCAATTGAGCCTGCCCTTCCTGCACCAACCAGGAAAGATGTTGAAAACAGTGGAAACCTGGTGGGAGAGAGAAAGAAGAGAGTTTGTTTACAAGGCCACGTCCTATGGTTGTGCACACTGTGCCCTGAACAACTGGAGTTGAGTTGAGCTGAAACTTGGCACCACCTGTGCCCTGTCTGTGTCTCAGAGAGAGGCTACATCTCCAGGAGGAAGAAGCACCTTTTCTGATACACGTAAGATACCATTCAAGCAAGAGGTACCTAATGGGTTGTAATAGGCCATTCAATCTAACTTAAACTTTTGTTGTTTTTATGCTCAGTGAACACCTATTGAACACATGCTATTTTGGGGAATATTAGACCATCTTTTGGTTTAAGCTGTACCCACAAGTTAGCCAAGAAATATCTATCTAAAATATTATTTTGAAGATAGAAACATCTATCTTCAAATATTGTTTTTAAATGGCATAAGTCTTTAGCACATGGGACCTTTTTAAAAATTGCATTGGTCTAGAATGTTAAGCTGAGACACTGGGTCTCAATGTCCAAGGGCCCACCCTGACCCATCTGCTGCCAGCCTTGGCTGGATGCAAAAAAACGGACACAGAATTTCTAGGACTCCAGGCTAAACAGAATTGAAGGCTTTCTCTCCTTTCCTTTTCCTGATACATCATTAACATAACTTTTATCTTTGGGCTAAATCTCCAGGAAAGTAAAGGCTTACATTTGTATTTATGGGTATTAAGAAAATAAAAGTTAATTCCAAAGTGTTTTAAAGAGCAAGATAGCATCACACATCTGAGTCTGATAAGAGCAGGCATGTTTCAGAGCACTTCACAGAATCCAGATTTAAATTTCTGCCAGTGAGATTTTTAAAATGATCATGCTATTGAAAATCATACTAGTGGTCAACAGCTGGGTGAAGGAAAGCATCTAATGACACAGCCAATTTTAATTTTTATAGTAATTTTTAAAACTCATTAGAGTGTTAGTTAAGGTAATTACACTTTTCAGTTCATGGGACATTACACAATAATCAGTCTACCCAAGGCCCCTCTGTGTATGTGTGTATAATATGTGTATTTCCTTCTACTCCCTTTCCTCCCTCCCCTCCTTCCCTCATAGGCAGCATATCTGATACATTTAATTATATCTCTTGGCCTGTATGTGTTCATGTGAACTGCATGTTGTTCATTTTGCATGGGTTTTAATTTGCGTCAATAGGAACATGTTATTCTATCACTACATGTCCGCCTTTTGCCCTCCTCCTTTTGTTTTTAAGGCCAGTCCATGTTGCTATGTGCACAGCTGGTTCATCCTTCTGACTGCTGGAGAGTACTGCACCATGTGCACCCCCATATCTGGCATCTGCTGCCCAAGTCATGGGCACGCAAAGCTCCTACAACTCCCCTCTCCCAAAGCATTACTTACACAAGCAACCTCATGAGTGACCCATATTAGACCTGTGTGGGAACCTCTCACCCACATGGCCTCACAGTGCAGCACAGGGCTTGCCAAGGTGGCACTCACGCTGGGGCCTGTCCCCGCTCCTTCCCTCGGGTGGAGCCTCATTCAGGGCACAGTCTGCACAACTGCAAACAAACATGTCCTCCTCACCCCCAGTTTCATTTGCAGGTCCTCTGCTGACTGGTGTAGAAAAGAGAGTGTTGACTGAGTGCAGAAATCTCATCACAAGATATGTGTAAACTTATTTTTGCCCTGTAGAGCCACAAGGCTATAGCACTACCCACGTGGGCCAGGCCAGTCTAGGGGGGTCTCTCAGCTTAGTTATGAGCCCCACAAGCCCGCAGCAGTTTGGTGTGGCTACAATACACTGGGGGTAGAGGAGAAACACCTGCGTGAGGCCAAGGCAAGGGGCCTCAGTACTGCTTGCTTATTCTGCCTCAGAGATGGCAGAGAAACATCTCTTCCTTTAATGTTACCAGGGAGACATGGGGAGTGGGTCCAGGAAAGGAGCCAGGAATGCAGGAGTCTGGAGCATGGGTCCAGGAGGCCAGCTGCAGCAAATACCTCTGTGTTTCTCATATAAAGGATTTTATACCCGACCCAGAAATTATAGTGGAGAATATAGGATAGTTTCATTAAAAAATAGCACACCCTCAAGATGTGAAGGTGGGCAGAAGTGAGGGGCTGCTATGCAGATCCAAATCTAAGTGTGATTCTTACAGAGAAGTTTGACCCTTCAGGGAAAGAAAGAAACACTGTACACCTGGGGTCTATGGTTGGAATGGGTTAAAGGAGCCCCTAGTGTCTTCAGTGAAATGGAGTCAGTGGTGGACATTTGAAAAGGTTTTGAATTCAGACTCCTATCAATCTTGACAGGGGAGCAGAATCCATGGAACAATGTTCTTTCCAATCACTGGGGTGGTACCTGTCTCATACAGTCTTCATCATCCTTCCTCAATGAGGGCAGGAGGAATTTTAATTATCTGTTTCCTCCACTGGCCTAGTGAAAGCTCAACTAACCTGCCTAACATTAACACTGCTCTCTTCCCATAAATGGACACAGGCAGTGTCTGGCCTCATCCACAGGGCAGCAGATCCCAGTGGCTTTGCCTAAGTGGCAGAGACCTGACCCTGAGCCATCCTGCCTTTGCCCCTTGGTGAGCATCTTGTGATAGCCACAAATAAGAACAGTTCCCACTCAAGGACAAGCTTGGATTTGGCATCTAGGATACCTTTTTTTCTTTTTTCTTTTTTGGCAGTACTGAGGGGTTGAAGCCAGGGCCTGGCACATGCTAGGCACATGCTCTAGCTGCATTCCCTGCCTTTTTAAAAATTTTTTATTTTGAAACAAGTTCTCGCTAAGTTGTGCAGGCTATGCCTGGCCTCGAACTTGCAATCCTCCTGACTCAGCCTCCCTAGTTGCTGGGATTACAGGTGTATACCATGGTGCCTGGCTCAGGCTAGCTTTTTAAAACTGGTCAAATTTAAAATCCATCAGAAATTCATAGTGGCCATACAGATATATTTACCTCCTCTTAAAATAACTACACTTGGAGAAAAATGAAATGCCTACATTATAGAAGCTGTTAACTTATTTTCATGCGATGTTTTCTCATAGGTCATATGAGTATGATCACAGTGAGAACTTCTATAAGAAGACAAAAGTCAATTCATGATTTTCCAGGAAGGAAAAATCAATGAAATTTTCAGATTTCTGAAATAAAGGTGACCCAAGAAATCAAACTATTACTACATTACTGGATTGCACTTGTGAATTTAGAATTGTTGGTACTTATAATAAACCTGAGCAGCAGCCCCTTAGGCAAGGATGTGAGTTGCACTAAATAAGATAATCTTGACCATTATCATGTGATAATGGTAAGTAAGCAAGGAGGAGGGCTTTGTAAAACAAATGCAAAGGAACAGAGGAAGAAAAATACAAATCAATATGTGCTTAAACACATAAACAATCAGGATCCAGAAAATATCTCTTGAGTGAGCCTGTGACATAAGAAACCATAACATAAACTCTGCACTTATAAAGAATAGTATAAATTAAAACATGGAATTGGCTGCCACATGACAAGAAAGATCAAGAGACCCACAAGTGATTTAGCAGGTTTACCTAAGATGAGGACAGCCACTATTCAATGGGATCTGACTTCTTTTTCTTTTTCTTTTTCTTTTTTAAACAGGGTCTCACTATGTAGTCCAGGCTGGATGTGAATTTGCAGTCCTCCTGTCTCAGCTCCTAAGTGCTGGGGTCACAGGTGTGACTTATCCTTCCTAAAGAGCTGCAGTATGGCTTCATCTCCACCCACCCCACCTCCTAGAAACACATTACCCTCTGGTTCCTGGAGCCTTCTTATTCCTACAATGTCTCTTGATTAGATCTCCATCCCCATATCCTGGGAATCACTAATCCACATCACTGTCTTGATGATGTTCCCTTTAGAGTGGTCTGCATTGGCTTCTCCTGCATGTGAACCCAGAGTCAGCATCTCCCCTTGCTATGGGAGCCCAAGCCCCAGCTCTTTTACTGTTAAGAATGATCTAAATCAGCCGGGCAAGGTGGCTCCCACCTGTAATCCCAGCAATTTGGGAGGCGGAGGCAGAAGGATCACAAGTACAAGGCCAGAGGGAGACCCTGACTCAAAATACAAAATAAAAATTGAGCTAGAGGTGCAGCCCAGTGGTAGAGCACTTGCAGAGTATGTGTAAACCCTGGGTTCAACTGCTAAGTACCACTAAATAAATAAATAAAGATGTAAACCAGAATTGGCTCCTATAGGTTTGCTGCAACATTTCAGATTGGATTTGGATTTTCAGGCTACCCTTTCTACCACCCTTTCTATTTGATTCCAAATTTAAAATATGCCATGCTTTTTTAATGCATTTATTTATTGGATTTAAAAATAGCTTTCTTCTGAGAGGCTCAAAGCTCATAAAAAATATTCAAGGAGCATCTTATACTTAATAATAATGAAGAAGTTATTGTGCCACCAGATGACTAATCAGGAAGAATGCGGCTCAAATTCAGGCAAGGGAGATTTGAGCTTGGTGAGTGTTAGGCTGAGGAAGTATTTGACAAGAGAGGAAATGCAGGCTGGACTTAGCCATGGACATAAGGATGGGAATCTCCTCTTGTTTCTGAACTGGAATCCTTCAGAGTAGGACCTCACATCCTCTAGACTGAATGCTTGTCTGTTTGCAAGTGGGAAAGAACCACAGCTCTTTTTAGATCTGGTAATACTGTAGAGGGATGGCTAGATGTTGTACCTGCAAGCTATAATTTTTTTTTATTTTTAATAACTGAAAAAGTACCTATTCTCAGCTCAGAGCCAGCATAGGATTCCAGGAACTCAAATAACCCAAAATGTCTGAACTTCTGTGCCCCTAGAGCTTCCTTAGCCACTTTTAGGAGACCCAGGAAAGCAGAATCTTGACCATTTGATGTCTACCTTGTAGAAGAAACTTTCAAATAATAAAATCTTATCTGTTGTATCCAAGCCACATTTGCTAATTATCCATTCAGGACTACTATAAAAGATTTCTACTAAACAAAACTTCCTAGGAGTATTAAACAATGCCAGACAGGGAAAACCTGACATCACCACAGTTCGCGGGAGCTCTCAGAGCACCCCAGTCAAGTCCATCCCAGCATTTTCCTTCCCCTTCTCTGCTGGGGTGGAGCCCTTCAATGCAAAAGTTTGCCTTGTTCCTTCGGCCAACAGCTAGGGAATCCTAGCTCCACATACCAGGCTCCTTAAGCAATGATAATCTTCTTCACTTCCTCCTTTTATTTCCTTACCACAAACATAGTTCAGTTTCAGCATGGAGCCATGACATCACCCTGTCGCCACAGTGATTAGTCAGCCACTTCAGCAGCTTGCTCAAGACATAAGCCACCTTCCCTAAACTTCCTTTTGAAAGCCAAAACTAGAGATGGTAGTTCTCAAATAGGGCAATCTATTAACCTATCCTTGGATTCTCATCAGCCTAAAACCAACCCCCAGAGGCCCTAAAACCTACTTCTAGGATTTGAGAGGTGAGGAGTTGGCTAACAGTCCTGCTCTGTGGAGGAGACCTGGTACTAGTATGAGTCTTGCTGCCTACCGGTATGACTGTAAGCAAGTCCCTGCATACCCAGGGCCTCTGGCTCTCCTTTAAAAGAATGGTATTACTTTTCTCAACAATAATATTCTCTGTATTTTTATGCTAAAAGAGGAAAAGGGACTGAAGCTGTTTCAGAAGACTTATGGCAAAAAGTTAACCTGCTCAGAATAAGAGCTGTGTTGGAGTCACACTAATAAAGGCCAAGACCCAGGATAAGGGGCACAGCTACCTGGGGATAGGTCCATGGTCCTCCTCACCACTTGGAAAAGACTAGATCAGTGGACAATGTGGCTGCCATCTTCATCCCTGTTTCCCTCCCATTCCTCTTTTCTCTCCCTTCTGCACCCTGAGACTAGATTACTTCTATTTTATAAAATAGAAGAAAAAGTATAATGCAGCCCCCTAGCTTCAGAGGGAATTGCAGTCAGTGTCTGATTGAGCTCATGTTTCTAATACCTAAACCAACCCTTAGACAATCACCAACTTTTGCTAGCCTTTTGAGAAATATTTGCTTATACTCTTTGATTTTATATCTTATCCTTAACATCTTATTTTATAATTCTTAAGACAGCATAGTACACAGGGCCATAGGGTGAGGGGCTGCTTAAATGGAAGTCCTGCCATGATGAGTTTACTAATTTAATGGAAGTGACAAACCAGAAGTGAATAAGCTCTAAGAACACAGATAAAAGGCAAACATATACACAACTCATCACAGCTCAACTGAGTTAGTTGTAGGCTTAGAGACAGCTGATGGGCTGAATAGTGTGCTACACATTAAGAAATTACTGGGCATGAAGATTCTTCTAGAAACAATTCATCAGTATTTCTCTTTTTTCTCACCATGATACTCAACCTCAAGTCCAAGCAGTGCTCATTTTGCCTTCTACTAAGAGTGATCATTTTAAAATTACATATATTTTCAAACATATAATAATATACATGAACATATATAATTATCTAGGTATAACATGGATAATTTCAAACATACACAAAAGTAAACCTTTGTTAAGATAATAGTTATTCACTAACTTGTGTAATGAATGCATGATACTCCAGGTCCCCATTTGGTCATTGTTATTTCATCTGTACTTTCTCTGACTTTCTCATTCTGTGCTGTTTTGAAGTAAATCCTAGGCATTAGAATTTCAATTGTAAATAATATGTATCTCTAAAAGGTAAAAACTGATTTCAACATAATCACTCCTACACTTAAAATTAATAATTTCATAATACCCAGGTGATTATGTTTTAGGAAGCAAATGAAAAATGCTGGCCAGTGGAGAGATGTAAAATACAGGACACATATCCAAAATGCAAAATGATTGGTACCTTAAGTATTTCAGATTCCAGAGTTTTTCAGATTTAGGGACATTTATATAAGCTTTACAGATTGAACATCCCAAATCTGAAAATCCAAAATGCTCTGGTTTTGCTTTCAATTTTGGACTTTGGATTCAGGATATTCAACCTGTACTGCAATTCCCACAGGCACTGTAATTAGCTGAGATATGTTTTTAGCTTTGCTGTTAAGATCCGAAAGGTGGGCAATAAGATCTCACAGCAAACTTAATTTTTATTATGTGTTTATTCTACACTTCAGGGAGGGAAATCATGAGGATAAAGCCCCCATGAAAGGAAAATTAAAGAGCCTGCCTCCTCATGAGCAATTCTGTTTGGACAAGTGGAGACTCCTCAGAAGGAGCCAAGGTCATGATGTTACACACTGCCTCAGAGAGACCCAAATCAGGAGTGTGAGTGAACACAGTGGTCAAGGAGATCACTTGCAGATTCAGGGCATGGTCAAGAAACAACTGTCATGAAGCATCAGCCATCGAAAACCCTATGAATAGCAGAGAAGCACTGACGTACTGAGCATGGCAAAGTGTCAGGGAGTGTTTCATCTGTTGTACATAGGATTGCTATGAGTCAGACCTGATTTGACGACACCTAACAACAACAATAACAATTCTCTTAGTTTCGGTCTCTGTGAAACTCTTTTAGGAATTTGACGTGTAATAACATATTTAGTGTCATTCATAAGAGAATTAAAAATGGAGTCATGTAAAGAAAGGTTTTAGATATAAAGAATATATCTATTTTCTCCATATGCTTTTGTGATGATTGACTGGTGAATGTTCCCTTAAAGAATGTTATGTAGATGGGTATGGTGGGGCACACCTGTAACCCCAGTGACTCTGGAGGCTGAGGCAGGAGGATCACAAGTTCGAGGGCAGAGATGACCTGTATAATTTACCAAGACCCTGTCTCAAAATAAAAAATAAAAATTGGGCTGAGGGTGCAGCTGAATGGTAGCGCACTTGAAAAGTATCTGTGGGGCCCTGTGTCCAGCCCCCACGTACAGGAATAAATAAATAAAGAGCTGGGGGTGTGCTCAGTGGTAAAGGCCCTGGGTTCAACCCTCTACCATTGAAAAAAAAAAGATTGCTATGTAAACATAGGTCAGTTTATAAAGTTCCTAAAGCCTTCAGTATGGATTGTGACTAAACATCAACAAAACAAAACTCCTTACAACTGGGTCAGTATGCAATTTCAATATAAATGGAGAAAAGATTGAGGCTGTCCATGATTTTGCTTTACTTGGTTCTACAATCAACAACGGTGGAAGCAGCCATGAAGAAATCAAAAGATGCATTGCATTGGGAAAAGCTGTGGCAAAAGATATCTTTAAAGTATTGAAAAGTAAAGATGTCACATTGAAGATGAAGGTGAACCTGACTCATGCCATGGTACTTTTTCCGTGTGTGCGTGTGTGTGTGTGTGTGTGTGTGTGTGTGTGTGTGTGTGTTACTGGGGATTGAACTCAGGGCCTTGCGCTTGCATGCTCTGCAAGTGCTGGACCACTGAGCTGCACCCTTAGCCCATTTTTTACTTTTTGAGACAGGGTCTTGCTAAGTTACCCAGACTGCCTCTGGTCTCGAACTTAAGATCCTCCTGCCTCCACCTCCCGAGCTGCTGGAACTACTGGCATGTGCCACAGCGCCCGGCTTATACCATGGTATTTTCAGTCGCATCATATACTTGTGAAAGCTGGACACTGAACAAGGGAGACAGGAGAAGAACTGATGCTTTTGACTTATGGTGCTGGAGACAAATATTGATATACCATGGACTGCCAAAAAAAGAAACAACAGATCTATCCTAGAAGTGCAACCAGAGTGCTCCCTGGAAGCATGGATGGCTAGACTGCATCTTACGTATTTTGGGCATGTAGTCAGGAGGGACCAATCCCTGGAGAAGAACATCATGTTAGGGAGAGTGGCAGGTCAACAAAGAAAAGGAAAACCCTCCAATAGATGAATTGACATAGTGTCTGCAACAATGGGCTTAAATATAAATAAGATCGTGTGCCGGGCACAGAATCAGGGAGTGTTTTGTTCTGCTGTACACAGGATCACTATAAGTGGGACCTGACTTGACGGCACCTAACAACAACATCAAAGATTCATGTGTAAAAAATCTCTAGGTCAAATGCTTTTTTTTCCCCCTACGGTACCAGGGGCTGAACGCACAACCTTGTACATACTTTGCAGGTGCTCTGCCACAGAGATGCATCCCTAACCTCTTTTTTATATTTTTTTAAATTGAGACAAGGTCTCGCTAAATTATGCAGTCTTGCCTCTGGCCTTGAACCTGCAATCCTCCTGCCTCTGCCTCCCTAGTTGCTAAGATTACAGCCATGTGCCACCGCACTTGACCAAATTCTATTTTTAAAGCTTTAAAATATAGCTCATTTTGTAAAGTTAAAAATTATTCCCTAATATATGTTCTTTGGAGTTTAGATTTTGTTTTTCTTGAAATGAAACAATCCTATCTGGGCTTATAGGAGGAAGTCACACATTCTAGGAGCGGAGGCATGCCTTTTCATTCCTGCACCATTACTGCAACAGCTGCCTAACTGGTTTTTATCCCAACCCTTCACACTGAGTTGTCTTCCTAGAGCACATAACTGGTCCTACCACCTCATTATTATGCGTTTAAAGCTTCCATCATCTTCAAAAAACGTCCCAGTCCTCAATACAACATTTCAAGTTCTCTGTGATTTATCCTTGATTTATTGGAAAAAACTTATTTCCCACCACTCTCCACACTCCACATACTACTCTGCTCTCCAACCAATCACTAGTACATGTTTTTAGAACAAAGTCCATATTTTTCCAAAGACTGAATCACATGGCCTGGCACATGATAAACAACCAGTCTACAATAACTCTCCTCCCCTACATTTCAATCATTAAGGTCTATCTGCTTGTCAAGACCCAGCTCAGCTGACATCATCCCATGAAGCCTTTCCTGTTCCCACAGCTGAAAGGCTCTCTGCCCTCCTTTGGGATCTCACAGCTCATTCATACCTCTTTCTCAGCCTAACTACTTTCAGTCTTGCATTATAACTATATACACATCTTTGTTCTATTTTCCCAAATCCCTGACATGTTCTATGTGCTACAGGGAATAAAAGATGAAGAGAATTTGATTCTCTGTCATACAAAATCTAGTTAGCAAGCAGACATTGGCAACTGAAATACAATTCACTAGTTTGTTGAATAAAGCTGAAGTTCATTATCATTGTTATGATATTGTGTTTCCCCAAGGTTCTCTTTTATAGTAGAATCTCAAAGTATTTCCCCTATAGTTAAGCAGAATTTATCTTTTGAGAGCAAATACAGTGAAATACAATTGAATGTAGCTGAGCTGAGAGGGCTCTCAAGGGAAAAGCAATATTGGTGATGGTGGATTTAAATGATACCATCCAAATATGACTTCCTCTGTTCTCAAAGCTTTTTGCCAAAATAAATACAAAAGGTGTCAAACCTAAAATATAGCACAGGACTAAAATCACTTCTAGTCTCCATTTCCTAGTGATGCAGTTGTGATTGGATTCAAGGCAGAACAGACAGTGAAGGCTGCACGTCCATACTACATTCATTCTCTCCTCCTGTCTACAGCCAAGGCCCTGCGGCAAAGGACTACCATGGGCTTCAACTATGGAACACCAGCCATCCTAACTGCTGAAGGAGTCATCTGTCTTGTACTGAAAGATTTCTTAAGTCACTGCCAGGTTCTCAGTGTCATCAAGACTTCAAGTGAAGCTGTTCAGGCTCCTGCCTCACCTAAATACCAGAAGATGACACCTATAATGCCTACCACAACAGGAAACAATGCAACTGGGCAGCATATTTTGACCATGGGAACTGGGTACATGTCATCAAGGTGGCTTCTCATGAAACAATTGCCCTGGCTGCCACAGAAACCAGTGGCTGGCTCTCTCAGGAAAAGCTGGCCACCCACTGCCTCCTGCTGCCTCCACTCCAGGCTGGTTGAGCACTGTGACCTTGTGGCAAGGCCCAGATGGTTTCCTCACTCTATCTCCAGGGTTCTAGCTCTGTTGGTAACTGTGAGAAAGGAACTTTTACCCAGTTATGGGCAGTTCTGTATTTCTGAATATAATGTGTTTCTGAAACATATTCAAAAGTCAAATGTATGAAAATCAAACAATAAGCTTAAATGTGTTAAAGACAGTTCATTCTTAAAAAGCCCCAAACATTATAAAATCCCTAATTATATCTCACATTTTAATCACAATATTGAAAGTGTATTTCTAACATTTTTAGATACATTTATTTTTTTTTTTTCAGTCTTCACAACTGAACACATGTGGTCTGGCATGTGACCAAGAGTTCCAAAGAGGCTAAATATTCCTTGCTCTCTGTACCTCTAAGGAGCTCATCTTTGTCTTTATGGTATCACAGTTACAACAGTGATGCACTAGTATCTGCAGCAGTCTCATTTTTTCACTTCTACTTGATTTTATTTTTACCAAAATAAAAATAAAATAAAATAGGAAAGGTACTCAAACTGTCACAAAAACACCACAGTGAGACCTAACAGTGAGATCAACATTAGCAGGATTACACCATAGGCCTGGCAGAGGACACCACACAGCAACAGCTCAGATGATGGATAAGAGCCTGAATCAAAGGTAAGAAAAAAACAAGAAGTTGTCTGTACAGCTAGCAAAAAATTAAACCCGGTAAGAGATGAGGGATGCCTGTTCTATTAAATCTACTGCTGGCCTGTAATTAAATCTACTGCTGGCCTGTAATCCCAGCATCTCAGGAGGCAGAGCAGGAAGATCCCAAGTTTCAGGCCAGAGGCAGCCTGTGTAACTCAGTGAGACCCTGTCTCAAGATAAAAATAAAAGAGGGGGGAAGTGCAGTGGAAGGTGCAGCTCACTGGTAGAGTACTTAGGTCTGGGTTCAATCACCAGTACTGAAAAAGAAATCTACTTCTGCATAGCATTTTCCAGGTTGCAATTTACATGCCTGTGTGTTATCTCATTTGGTCATTACCTTCTTCCTCATCCCTCACCCTTCTGCAGTTTCAAGACAGAACAAGGAGGGTAAAACTATGGAAATCAGTATTTGCTTAGCATGAATTATTAGTAAACAAGTATTATTTATCTTGATAGGGTGAATACTGAGTTACTGCATGATCATCTAATGATATATGAAGAAAGATATGTTAAAGAAGCCCTTTACACAAGGACCACAGAAAGCTAATAAACAATATCACAGAGTCAATATCAGTGATATACAAATGAGGCATCTGTGGAAACAGCTGTTGGCTTCCCCAAACCATTTGAATTCTAGAATCTCAACCCATCAGTTGGGTGAGGAAGCTGCCTTGCACTCACAGTGTGATCTTCAGCCGCAGGTATGCATTTTTTCTTTTTTGGCATGGCATTGGGGGGCTGAACCCAGGCTGTGCACTTGCTTTGCTAGTGCTCTGCCACTGAGCTGCACTCCCAGACCCTTTATCATTTTTTTTAAAATTGAGACAGGGTCTTGCTAAATTACACAGCCTGCCTCTGGCCTTGAGCCTACAATCCTCCTGCCTCCACCTTCTGAGTCACTGGGATTACAGGCCTCTGCCAGACGTCCAGCTAGCCTCAAATATGTCTAACAGAACCTCACTCGATACCTTGCAGAAGGTAGCCTATCAGCAACTTAAAAAAATTAAAACACAGACTCAATTCAAACAATGTGAAAAATGACCCATGAGGAACTTGGAAATTTGAATGCTGATTGGATATTTGATGGTATTAGGAAACAATTAACAATTTGTAGATGTGGTAAGTATTTATAAAAAGAGTGGCTGGGCACCAAGACACATGCCTATAATCCCAGCAACCCAAGAAGCTGAGGCAGAAAGATTGTGAGTTCAATGCCAGAGACAGCCTGTGTAACTTAATGAGACCCTGTTTATAAATACATACATACATACATACATACATACATACATACATACATACATGAATAAATAAATAGGAAGGGGACTGGAGAGTGCATCTCAGTGGTAGAGCATATTCCTAGCAAGCAGAAGGCCCTGGGTTTATATGCCCAGTAATGGAGGGAAAAAAAGAGCTCTTAGCTTTAAAAGAGCTCTTAGCTTTAAGAGATATATATTGAAATATTCAGGGAAGAATTATATGATGTCTAGGATTTGCTTCAAAATAATATATGAGGGAAGGAAATGGGTGGGGGAATGGAGGGAAAAAATTGCCCATGTTAAAGCTACATGATGAATACGTGGGGGAATCATTATGAAATTCTGCTTACTCTTGACTATGGAAATTTCTAAAAAAAGAGAAAAAGAAAAAAGAGAAAAGGAAGAAAAGAAAGAAGGAGCAAAAGAAAAAAGAAAGAAAGAAGGAAAATTTCCATAACAAAAGTTTTGTTTAAATCTTGGCAGACTGAGAACATAAATTAAAACTGGATACAAAGAATCTTGCCACATTAAGTGGATAAATACAAAAATTTGGGGAGAAGAGTTACAAATGTACCAAATGGTAACCATGTATTTAAATGCCAAACATCACAAGCAATATAATACTATACAGACTTTTAAGGATAAATGTATATGTAGGTAAAATTAGAAAGATAAGCATGGGAATGATGAATACAAATTTCATGACTATAGTTATTAGGCATGTGGGAATGGGAATGTAATTGAAGAGAGTTACACAAGAGGCATCCACATTTTTGAAAAGTTTTACATCTAAAATTAGTTTATGAATTCAAAGATGATTGTTATATCCTCTATACCATTTTGTATTTTCTTTTTTCTTTTTTCTTTTTTCTTTTTCTTTTTTCTTTTCTT